>CAIGRF010094084.1:9594-21580 GCA_903798235.1 Fraxinus ornus
ATTGGTAATTCATTGAGATCGAAGAATTCATTCCCAAATTGATTTTGGGCAGGTGTTTGTGTTTCTTTCTCCATACCGAACAAGTTTTCGACAAATGATTATGAATACATTTGTTATGAATAATAGAAATTGAATGTAGAAATGTAGAATTGAGAAGTGAATGAAGATTATGTAGTAGTGTATGAAATGAATTGTAAAATAGCAAGAAATAATTTAAAAAAAAATGTAGAAGATGATTATAGAATGAATGAATGATATTGTTGATAATTGATAAATGGAGATTGGAGAATGTAAATTGTAGAGAGTATAATATAGTAAATAATGAGAGAATGATATTGGTAGGAAAAAAATGTTGATCAGGGTGGGGTATTTATAAAGAAAAAATAATGAAAAATAAAAAAAAATTAAAGGACCAAACAGTCAGTACGCCCCAAGCAGGCTCGGCTCGTCTAGTAAGCCGGCTGCTCGGCTCGGGCTCGGGCTCGGGCTCGTTTTTTGACGAGCTCGAGCAGCTCATGGGCGTGAACAGAACGAGCCGCTCGACTCGATTGCCACCTCTGTGTACATGGAAGAATTTCACTTGCTAATCAGAAAGTGTATCCATTTGTATTAGTTGTGACATAAAATTCATGGGAATCTTCATGAAATTTACTAATAATCTGCCTTTTTGCTTTCAGATGGGTAGCAAATTACTAGAACTCTACACTCTTCCAAGAGAATTAAGATGAGAACCTATAGAAAGTGGAGCCAGAAATGGCTTTGACCAAATCTAGAATCCATTATCTGACCTGACTGAGTATGACTAAGTTAAATATCTGCAGCCTTCTTGCAATTACACTAATCATTTTTCACATTAACCTTGGATGTCTCCTCTGTTACAAAAGAATGCCTCAAAGGCCCCTCACTCTATCAACTGGTTCTGCATAAATTCATAAACCTTGAGAGCTCTTACCTCCACCATACAATTATTAATCAAATGGATTATGGGGTTTTGACTTGGACAAGACTTGTTCCAACTGAGAATTACCATCTTTCCAAGAGGTAGCATTTACTCTCGTGAGATTAGCTTTCATTATATGATCATAACATTCTACTCTATTGTTTACCATGGGGTCAATAAAATCCTAAAATTCACATCTACCACTAGTTCCTTTAGCCACTAAGGCATGTTCGATATGTAGTATTAGATGGACAAGATTTTAGCTTCTTTTTTAATATTGTCCAAATGCTTAGAGTTCACCTTACCAAAGAAGCCAATAAGCCATGACTATTGTGAAATTTTAGCCTTTTAATGCCTTCATGCTCGGTTCAAATCTTAGCGTTTTAATGGCTGTTACTCATTTCCCTTCATTAGTAAAATTCTTTAATACCAATTAGTTAAAACTATTTGGATTCCCATAAGAAAGCTATATTAATTTGTAGTATCAAATTCAAGTGTTAGAGCTTTTTAGTGCATTTTAATTGTCTTTCTTTTATTTTCTGTTTAATCATGCATTCTACATTTTGAAGATTGAATCTAGGTAATTAGTAAATATTTCCAGTTTTGAAAATTAAAATAAAGACCCATTTAAGTTTCTTTTCATGATTAATCATACCTAAATCAAAATTAATGGGTATCATGTGAGTTTTATGTTAAACCATAGTTATTAAACCCGATCTAGTCATAGTATCGGGTCATCAGATCAATGGTTCAACCGATGGATCATCATTAGTCACAAATATTAATAATAAAAAGTATTTTTGTAATAGGAAATGTTACAATTTATTAAAGTAAATTAACCCTTCCTATATTTTAGAATATTTCATTTCTTGCAAAATAAATGTATATTATTTATCCGTATCAAATCTAAAAGATAAGTGCAATACATTTCTTCTTCTTCACATGTTCATTATTTATCAAGTTTTATTATCTGGATCATTTGTTGTATCATGACATTATCTTATATTTCACTTTATGAATGTACTAATGATTATACTACATTTGTCCCATAAAGGTGGTTATGTTTTCCTTCTGTGTCCCAAATTATAGTTTTAATTTTTAGGATATTATTATCTAACATCAGTGATACTGCAACACCAGTCTTGGTAGCGTGATGTGATAAACTCAATGAGAGGTACAATTAAGTGAGTAGTTTAATTGTACTTTTTATTTAACGACACATTAGTACCATCTAGACTACGTTTTAACACTAGTAGTGTTAAATAACATTACTCTATTTCTTATTTAAAAATGTAGTTAGTATATTAATTTTCTAATATGCTCATATTTAATGTGTTTTGTTATCACAAATATAAATCACTTTCATTATTCGATTGTAGTTGGATCAAAAAAAAAAAAAAAAATTAAAAAAAGTTTCATCTTCCATGACATTTCTTAATTTATGTTTGGAATATAAAAAAGGCTCACCATCATCTATTGTCATCAATGTTAATTACTTTGATTATTGCATTAAACAGTGACTAGTACCGAGAATAGTTTAATTACGAACAATTTACATAATATAATTACCTTGAACATTGATTTCATTAATATAGTGGTATATTAGAAAAAAAGGTAGTAACATTTATTGTTTTAACTATATATATTAAATAAATTTCCTTAATCTTTATGTGGGAGGGGGGGGGTGGGAGGGGGGAGTTTACTTTTATGGGATGAAAATAGTATCATTTATTCATCCCGTAGAATGTCGTAATCGAAATCTTTAAATCATATTTGATAAACTAAGGTTTAAAATAAGAACCTTACATGTACATCAAGTCTTGTACCATAGGTTACAAAATGTCACATAACACTTTATCGTTGGACAATTTAAACACGGTCAATTTTCTCGTCAAATCATTTCACTACACATCGTTTCTGGCACACTTTCTGGATATCATTTTCTGGACAAATAGCATAATAATGATGTTGGAAAATTATAACATATTTGGGCCAACACGTAATATATTAAAATGTGTGGTGCTATTATTTAAAGAAAATTAGTCAATTAATGCGATCCACTAAAGATGAATTTTGACTAATGAGTATTAGGTTTCATGGAATTAAAGTGTAGAGACCGGATGTTTGTTTCAAATTGATGATGGATTGATTTGAAACAAATGAAAGATAATGACCATTCATTATCTTATTATTATACGAGGTCATGGTCTTCAATGGTTGGTGTTCTTGAGTTTCTCTACATCCCCATCAATAAAGAGCAAAATTGAAGAGGAGATCACCAATCAATTGGATGATCTAACCCATTATAATAATAAAATAATGAATGATCATTATCTTTCATTTGTTTCAAATCGGCCCCTCATCAATTTGAAACAAACATCCGGTCTCTACACTTTAATTTCATGAAATCAATACCCATTAGTCAAAATTCGTCTTTAGTGGATCACTTTAATTGACTAATTTTCTTTAAATAATAGCACCACACATTTTAATATATTACGTGTGGCCCCAAATATGTTATAATTTTTCAACAATCTCCCACTGGGCTATACGTGTAATCTTTCAAATGTGTACAACCTTATGAGCTCAAATTTTTGCTATTATTATTATGGGTATTTCAAACATTCTCGTCCATTAGTCATATTGATGTAGGATCAACGCGATTTTCGTCAAATTTAACTTGACTAATCTATCAATGGTCACGTACACCCATACAATCAAATGACATAGATCAATCATGGAAGTGTAACATGAAAATTACATGTTTTGTGATCCAAACATGTCTATTTCCAATTGATCCAACCTTATTTCTTAAGTGAGATCAATCATAAACTTTAATCAGAGTGGAACTGAACTGAATACTTTATTTCTGAAATAAATCGAATATCCATGGACAAAAATATGTGTCTAAAATAGATAACATCCAAATACAAACTCCCACTAAACTGACATATCATCAAAAGATACAACACCCATGTGAGCATTATACTCTTCAAAGACGTTGGGTGGTAGTCATTTAGTAAATGGATTCATGATTATGGAGTTTGTCTTTATATGCTTTATAGAAATCTAATCACTCTGAATTATTTCCTTGACAACTAGGAACTTAATGTCTTTAGATTTTGACATCATTGTGTTCCCGTTGGAATACAAGACTGTTATTGTCACAAAATAACTTAAGTGGTCTTTCAATTCCATTCAAAATATGCAGCCTAGTGACAATATTTTATGATCATAATTAGAATATTTAACGATCTACAATTGGTCTGATTTTTTTGAATGTGATCATGTAATCTTTAGTTCTCTATAGATACTGAATAACCTTATGGCTGCTTTCCAAATTTTCATCCTAAATTTAGTTAAATATATGTCTAGCATTCCAATGAATGCTATATCTGGATGTCTATAAACCTGAGTATACATTAAATTCTCAATTGTTGAAGCATAGAGAATTTCACATATTTCATTTTCTTTAAATTTATCCATGGGGCATTAATTGAGACTAAACTTGTCTCCCTTATCAATAGGGATGTCACTTGATTTACAGTTCTGCATGCCAAACCTTTTAAGTACTTTATCGATATAGCTCTTTTGTGACAATCCAGGAATACCTCGAGAGCGATCCCGATGTATTTGAATCCCTAATACAAAAGAGGCATCACTAAGATCTTTCATCTCAAGATTCTTTGATAGAAATCTCTTGGTTTCGTGTAACATGCATATATCATTAGTGGCAAGTAGTATGTCATCAACATACAAAACCAGGAAAATATGTTTACTCTCAATGAACTTGTGATACGCACAATCATCAACAACATTCATCTCGAAACCAAATGAGATAATTACTTGATGAAATTTGTTTACCATTGACGGGAAACTAACTTAAGCACATAGATGGATTTCTTTAATTTTCAAACTATATTCTTTGGGTCTCCTGACACAAAGTTTTCTGGTTGCACCATATAGATCGTTTCATCAATGTCACCATTTAGAAACACTGTCTTAACATCCATCTGATATAGCTCAAGATCAAAATGCGCAACAAGTGCCATAATTGTCCTGAAAGACCCTTTCGTTGAAACTGGAGAGAAAGTATCTTTGTAGTTAATGCCTTCCTTTTGGGTAAATCTTTTAGTTACAAGACGAGCCTTATATCTTTTCACATTACCATTCGAATCCCTTTTGGTTTTAAATAACCATTTACAACCAATGGATTTCGCACCTTTCGGTAATGGGACAAGATCCCTAACTTTATTGTCTTGCATAGACTTATACTCCTTATTCATGGCATCAATCCACTTTTGAGAGTTATTCCTTTACATGACTTAATGAAAGTTGATTGATCAGGTCTTCTTTCAACAATCCATGCCATTGCTTATTTTCTTGAAGAAGACTATAAAGTCATCCAGAATTGTCTTTCTCCATTTTATAGTGGATCTCCTTAATGACATTTGTTCTTGAGATTGTTGAGTTTGTTTTTCTAGAACATTCTCTTGATTGTATATAGGGATTTTGTAATGTAGTCTTGATCCAAAACTGCTTTTTGAACAATATCTGGAGCAAGAATTTGTCTCTGAACCTGATAATTGTCAATTACAACAGAAGAAATATATACATTTTCTTCATTCAAGACAAAATCATTAACCTTATAACCTTATCTCCCCCCACAGACTCTACATCCTCAAGGAATCAAACATTTCCCCTTTGAAAATTGACTTAATAGTGGGATCTTTTAAAAAATTTGCAACCCCTTAAAATTGCTTTACTTGGAACTGTGTTGAGAATTTAAGTTGTAATCTTTAGTGCTTCTACCTAGAAAGATCATGATGTACTGTGGAATGATTCCACATTCCTCTAGAAATCTAGCAAAGGTCGTGGACGTTGTTCTCCTGATCCGTCATATCTTTCGTAGTATTCAACACTATGGTAAGATCTGACTTATTGAATTCTTTTACTGAGTTGATTTTCAATCTCACTCTGTATGCCTTGAACGTGTCCAGTATTTGAGATTCCTCATAGATGAGATATAGGTAGCCATAGTGAGAAAATCTGTCTATGAACGTAATAAATGAATGTTGACCATTCCAAGAAGCTAAAGGGAATGGTCCACAGATATCTGTATGAATTAGTTCCAAGACGTTCGAAATCCTATGACACTTAATCTCCTTATGTTTTTTTATTTTTACTTAATGCAATTAATATACTTAAGTCTGGAAAAATTTAGGGAATCTAGAATTTCTTCTGACATAAGATTTTCCATTCTCTTTTAAGAGAATTGATCTAATCACTTGTGCCATAACAAAGTAGAATTCTCATTGGTTAATTTATGTTTAATACCACATGGATTCACATTTAAGATTTCTTTATAAGAGGCAATCATATTAAACAGTTATGGGTTATCGTTATCGGATGAAGAACTGGTGCCCACAATTTTTGAGGTAAGAAAGAGATCAACCGACTATTTCAAATTGAACAAGAGTAACCAAATTTGTCCAATGTAGAAATAAAAATCAAATTCCGTCCAAAAGACGGTACCACAAAAGTCTCTTTCAAATCCAAATAATAAACAGTCTTTAATGATAATCTAAAGTCCATATAGCCTCAACCTTAACCGATTTGTCATCAACCCACATAGATGAATCTTTCAGCATCAATTGGTTTTGGTAGTTCAGATAATCCCGCATAGACATACTTATTTGAGTAGTGGTACCGAAATTTATCTACCAAGTGTGTCTAGGTATTGACATTAAATTTACCTCAAAACAAATCAAAGTGAGAAGTATACTATTCTTTACACGCCAAGGTGGTATTTAGTACAGTCTCTCTTTATATATACCATATTTTCACAGAAGTTACAGCTTAATTATCATTTTTAGGATTTTACTGTTTATTTTAAACTGAATCGAATGCAGCTTTGTTATTCTTTATTACTAGTCATTAGGAGTACTTGCCAAGTGAGTAATGTCAGTCTTATCTTATTTTAACCTTTCTTCTTCTTGCACAAAATATGGAAATGAGCTCATTAAGAGTACACTTTCCCCTTTTGACAGTTGCAACTGCCCTTAATTAATCGAATTGTGCAGAAAGAGAGATCATACCAAATGTAAGAGCAAGTCATTAGACAACTCGAGCTTTGGTCCCTTAAGTTTAGAAGTAATATGAGACATATTCATGATATACTCCCTTATGTTCCTCTTGCCTTTATAGAAATCAAGTTTTGCAAAAGCGTGTTTGTTTCAACCTTATCGTTTTTCGCAAAATGTTTCTCAATTTCGACAAGAAAATCCTTGACATTAGTTATTGTCCAGATATTGTGCCTCTAAAGGCTTCCGAAATGTTGCACTTAATGATCATTAGACTCGTGCGATTTGAGCGATCCCACTTCTTAAGGTTTCCCTTATCAGATGAACTCTCTTCCGTAAGAGGAGTGAGTTGCTCAATCCGAAGCGCAAGATCTAGATCATTGTAGCCAAGAACAATTAATATGCTCTCTTTCCAATACTTAATATTTGTTCCATTTAGCACGGGAATAGAGTTGATGTTGACATATATATCAGAAGTGGATGGATTAACTGAATAGAGAACTTATTCCCAATTAACGTGTTCACAATGGAATCCGTATTAAACGATTAATTAATTCAAATAATGGTAAGCCCCATCTTAAGATACCTAGCACATCATTAATTCATGTCTTTGGACAGTAATATTAATTGTAAGTGGTACTCTTGGTGTAGTGATCAAACATTGATAATAACTCATGTCAAATAAAAAACTCATCTTTGGATTGATTTATTATTCACATGAAAACCTTATAATTGTCACACATTTACCACCACAAGTGTGCATGCAATTCGATCAAATATTAACCTTCCTTTGAGCCGGCTAATATCCGTATGAACAAAGATACACACGAACCCTTCTAATATTCTAAGTTAATTAATTTTCACAAAAGAGGTTGTTTTGGAAACATATTGCTTCAATTAAGTCACTTTCGAATATTATATTCTCAATGAGTCCTTTACACTAACATTTGAAAAATAGAACACTTAATTTTATATATCTTGAAACTTTAAGGGCCAAAGGTTTAATAATTTAATACTTTATAGGTCAAAATTAATTAATTCAAGACTTTAGGGGTTAATAATTAATTATTGAAAACTTTAGGGACCCAAAAATTAATTATTCAAAACTTTAGGGGCCAAATAGAACAAAATCATAAACTTTAAGGGCTTTAATTGCAAAATTCAGAGCTTTAATGGCCCAAAATTAATTAATTTTCAATATTTAGGGACTGAATTATTAAACTCATAACTTTTAAAGGTCCAATAGGATGAATTTTAACTTTAGGGGCTGAATAATCAAAACTTTAAACTTTAGGGGTTGAGTTATTAAAACTCATTACCTTAAGGTCCAACTTAAATAAACTTAAAATCTTAGGGGTTAAAACTTAAAATTTAACCCTAACACTTAAATTGCAAGGGCCTAAAAACTCCAAATTTACAGTCCAAACCCCCCTCCTCATCTTCCATAACTGAAAAAAAAAAAAAAAAAAAACTTTAAAGCCCCTTAAACTCCTCACTCTCCACCACCAAGAGACTTTATGACCGAGGGGCCGCCGAAGCCAGCAGCGAGACACTACCGACGGCGCGGTCAATAATTTCTTTTTTTTTTTTTAAACTGACAGATCTGAAAAAAAAAAAACTTGATCCATATACTTTGTTGACACCGACCTACTAGGTCGTTAGCTCGGACTATTGATATCCTAGTGAAGGAGAAGTAACGCGAGGTCGGTCTACGTAAGATTAGCTCGGTTCTTGGGTAAAACTTGCGTAGCAAGCCATTGTAGTCTTCCAAGGTGTAACAGTAGCTGACAAACGCAGATCACTGACGAGATCTTCATGCTACCAACTAAAGGAGTACAAGTGAAAAGGTCACACGTCACCGCCCACTTAATCCTCCAATCAGAAGTGTTAGCTTCCTTTCCTTAATAAAGTATTGAATGTTGAGACCTACTTGTTCCATCACCTCATAATAAGGATGCGAGAATTAAGCTCGGCTGCCAATCTTATTGTGCCAGCACATGTACTTGTTCAGCTCGGTGTTTCAGACTGATAAGATAGGGGTACTGTGTGACGGCTTACTTCTCGTATATAAGGGTCCAGGAAAGGCAAAGAAGAGACAATTTCTCCCCATTTGTAACTCAAAACATATACTTATACTTATGATAAATTAAGGCAACGATATCGCCTCGTGATAAAGAAATCCTTTGACCTACTTCCTCTATAACGACATTTACATCTTTAATTGGCTTGAATCTTGTCAACGCAATTTTCAACGTCAACAGTTTGGCACTAGAAGGAGGGCCCCAACTTGAAAAATAGCCCCATCTCCACAGGCAATCTACGAAACAACATTATGGATGAACTTTCGGCATCTGAAAATCAATCCCATACTCAACCAAAACGAAGTATCAATCCAAGGAACTCTGAAGGGCGGGGCCGAAATGAAACCATTGACCCGCAAATGGCAACAATGAAGGAAGCCATTGAGAAATTAACAAACATTGTCACCAGGCTGGAGCAGAACTAAGCTCGGAATCTCCCACTAGAAACCGAGGTGGAATCTCCACACCAAACAAAAACTGGACGACTTTCCACTAAAAGGACCTTGCATTTTCCAGGTGAAGGATCCTCCAGAAGTCAAACTGAAGAAGTCAAAAGTTCCCCTATGAGGACAAAACCAAATACTAGAAAAACAGATAGTGTGTTCAACAAGCTGGGTTCCCAACATTCCCTGACACCCACTAAAAAGACAACTTGCGACGGGAGACATCGTCATCCCCCTGAACGACAAGAAAATGAAGTGAGTGCCCTCAAGAAACGCATAGCAGACTTGGAGACCAAAAATAAGGGAGGCACAGATGAGTATTTCACGAAACGCCACTCGCCATTTTTTGAGGATATTTTGGCAGAACCCCTACCCGAAAAGATGAAAATGCCCCAACTAACTGGATATGATGGGGAAGGAGACCCCCTTAGCCATCTTGACAAATATTCCTTCTGGATGGAGCTGCAAGGAGCTGGAGATGCCATCATGTGTCGTGCTTTTCCCTTAACTCTGGGAGACAAAGCCCAGCGATGGTTCAGGAGGTTGCATCAAAGGTCTATAAGAAGTTGGGATGATCTCGCCACTGCATTCCTCGCCCAGTTCATGGAGGTTGGTAAGCATTAAACAGGGAAAGACTGAATCCCTCAAGAGTTACTTGGACAGGTTTAACAAACAGTCTATGAAGGTTGAAAAAATCTCCGACGACGTCGCACTCATGGCAGTCATGTCCGAACTGAGACCCAGAACAATATTTTGGTGGTCTGTCCACGAGGACGGCCCACAGACATACCATGAGCTCTTGGGCCGAGCTGAGAAATACATAAGTGCTCAGGAAGCCACTTCGGACTAGGAGGACGTTAAGAGAATTCCCCAGTCTCCACAGCGAACGAAAGGGAGACAAGCGGAAAAGGATCCGGTCGGGAAAAAAGGAAAGATAAGAGGGACCAAACTCGTTCTAAACCATATCCCGATAAATTTCGAGAGTATCATCCTTTAAACGCTACATTGGAGGAAGTTTTTCTCCAGACCGAAGCAAAGGAGTCCTTCAGTCGACCTCCACCCGGAAGGAAGGAGGCGACTGGAAAGAGCCAAGGAAAGTACGTCGTTATCACAAAACGACAGGACACAACACTGACAACTGTCGAAACCTTAAGGAAGAGGTGGAAACACTCATCAGACGAGGTCACCTGCAAGAGTTCGTAGCCAAATCGCAGGGGGCAAACCNAAGGAAGAGGTGGAAACACTCATCAGACGAGGTCACCTGCAAGAGTTCGTAGCCAAATCGCAGGGGGCAAACCCTGCTAGGCCCCAACAACTTAATCAGCAAGGAGTGGATCGTCAAACGTGATCTGGGCCCCAGGTTCGCGACCCGCAACCCCGTGCTGAAATTCGGATGCTAATAAGCGAAAATTAATGCCTGGAAGGTTCACGAAGAGACGCAAGTTAGCACGTGATGCCCACATATATCAAAATTACAGTATGAGGTGCCCCGCATAGGAGATCGTTGTTCCACCAGACCCTGAGTGGTTTGGATTTTCAGAAAAAGATGCGCAAGGAGTCTTACAGAACCAAAGCGACGCACTAGTCATAGCAATGAACGTGGCGGGAGTTCAAATACACCGGACCCTAGTTGACAACGGGAGTTCAGTAAATGTTCTCTATTACAGAACTTTGAAACAAATGGCTATACAAGATTGGTATCTTCAACCGTACTCAAGAAAGTTACAAGGATTTTTCGGAGACCCAATTGAAGCCCGGGGGCAGATATTACTCAGTGTAGAATTCGACAAACCCCCATGCCATAGAAGGATTTTGGCTGACTTCATCGTGGTAGATATCCCTTCAAATTATAATGCTATATTAGGAAGGCCCTTGCTGCACGAGCTGCAAGTGGCTACCTCAATATATCATTATTGTGTCAAGTTCCCAACTCCAAATGGCCCAGGCACAATAAGCGAGAACCAAATCGAAGCGAGAGCCTGCAACATAGATCTTCCAAGTTCCCTAGTCGGAACGCTAAACAACCAGTACTACCAATGTACCGAGGTGTCGAGACCGGAAAACCCTATCAAAGGCGACCTCAACAAAATTGGTATTTCGGAAGAGTGCTGCAAAGAGGAGACAATAGATCCAAAAGGGAAAAGGGTTCACCGATCCTCAGAGGTCAGCGTGACACATGTAGAGGAATCCCAGTCGGGCCCGCTAGACCCACGACTTAAAATACGTGGAGGAGAACTCGTGGAAGAGCTGGATGTCATTAAGGTCGGTACAGGTACACCACTAAGAGAACTAAAAATAGGTCATGACCTACAACCCCCAGTCAGAGAGCAAATCATCAGTTTCCTCCAAGGAAACCTTGATGTTTTTGCTTGGGAACATGCCGATATGAAAGGGATTGACCCAAAAATCATATGTCATAGATTAGGAGTTGATCCCTCA
>CAIGRF010094094.1:0-15384 GCA_903798235.1 Fraxinus ornus
TTATTGTCTTTCAAAAGTTTTTCCTCAATCCCCGCTTTTTAAATATTGTAGATTATTATACTATTCTATTAGTCTCGACACTAAGAATTAAAAATCAATATATTGAAATAATCTGTTTTGTTAAAATTGAAATTGCTCGATCTTATGGAAAATGATGTATAACATTGTTATGTTAATAATGAAGTTAAATTTAAAAATTAAATAAATAAAAAGATTGATGTCAAATTTTTATTTACTTTTGTTGGACTCGAAATCAAATTAAAATTGAAAGATAACATGGAAATATTTGGAAAATATGTCATAAGGAAATCCCACATCCAAAGTTTTTGAAATATTTTGAAGGGGTACACATTGATTAAGCAGCTGGCAATCCATGCTCTTCGTTTCAATGCATAAGCCCAATAGTAAAGCTAAAAATTTGAAATTAAAAACTTTGAAAAAAAAAAATGGGAAAACCGTAACCGGTTCATGGGTTGACCGTTTAACCGACCGATCTAGCAATTTTTTAACGAATTTGTTATATTTGGTTATTAGCATATAATTGGCTTGGTTTTGGGCCCAATTCCTGGTCAAACTGGTCGAGCCAGGGCCAGCTGGTTTTGATAACATTGGTAAAAATGAATAGTTTGATAGTTAATCGTTGTATATTACGACACATTGGTTACGTTATTTTTTAATTATATTAAATGTTCTTAAATTTTACAAATTTGATCCCTTGACCATTAATGTCCCTGTCCCTATAGGTTTGATCCCTCAAAAATATCGAACATATAGTAATCAAGTAAAACTAAATTTATAGCGAAAAACAATTGAGAATTAGATAACTCAATATTGATTGAAAAATCAAATTATCGAATTGAGTAGCATGAAACGTATGGTTGCGAGACAAAAGTGTAACTAGTAAAACAGTTCTAAAGACATAAAGATAGCTAAAGATGTAAAAAGTGAGTAGGGAGTTTTGTGAAAGATGAACATAAACTAATTTGACATTTTAAACCAAATGGGATTTATTAGGAAGAGAACCTCACTCGATCAACCAAGTACGTCGAGCCTATCACGGTGGTACTGGAAATCCGTGTGGCATTGTCCAGCACCACCTAAGGTTCATCAGTGGAGTGCTTTGTAGGAGTGGGGGATGGTGGTGCGGAGCAGTGGGTTGAAATCTGGAGAGGGCGAATTAGGTGAAAATCGTCTTTCAGTTATGTGTTTCAAGTTAAATATGGATGTTGCAGTACAGTCAGCAAAGGGCTTTATAAATTTTGGGGCTGTCATGTAGGATGAAGCAGGTATGGTAGTGATGACCTAGTCCAAAAAAACATTTGGCAGCTTTCATAGTGTCTGTACAGGACGATTGCTTTTTGCACAGGATAATGGTATTAGTTTGGAGATGGTGAAGTGTGATTCTCTTTGGATGGTACATGCCTTGCAATCACATTTGAGATGTGTTTCCAAATTAGGGTTGAACAAAACTCCTAAATCCTGAATCGAATCGAACGGTTCTTCATAAGTTAAATACTCGAACGGGTATCTGAATCGAAGAACCGATGGGTTTGGGTCGGTTCTCGATTCTAGACCAGGAACCGAATCTAAATAATTTTTTTTAATTTTTTATATTGAATTAATTAAATTATTTTAACTATTTCTAAATAAATTAGCAAATTAATCAAACAAACTAGCCAAATCCAAGTCTAGCTAGCCCAACACAATCCAATTTCTAAATTCAAATTTTAGAGCTAGCTTTATTAAATGTGCGTTAATAATTGTGGTTTCTTTAGAGCTAGCTTTATTAAATGTGCGTTAAATAATGGTAAATCGGACAATATTGTAACCATATTGAAACCTTCAAGAACGACAAAGCTCTCTTTGTACAAATGATAAGCAATTGATGAATCGTTTTATAACACATATAAAAATAAACTACTCGAATTAATTTAAGTCGGAAAGAAAAATAGCCTCATCGTTGTACAACTCTTTTCCTCATGACCACCACAAGAGTAGAATAAAAGGCGTGATGCAATTAACGATAACTGCAACAGAAAGGAGCGAAGTTCAACCCATATGACTAGGAAGCCTAAAAAGCTTGAACTCGAAAAAGGGAAAATAACAATAAAATTATGTAAGCGACTGGCTAAATAAACAGCTAGAGGTCGCATTTCTATCAGGGGACAACAATGAGAACAAATGAACTGCAAAACTTGTCATTGACGCAGTGTTTGCTACAACTGAAGAATCTGATTCCTTTGTTCAGTCTCGTCGCTTTCAGGCAAAATGGTCCAACCAGTTCCCGTTGCTAGAGTATTCACCTATAACAGATAGGGCATATTGTTGAGAAATTCTATCCTGCATATTTTCAAAACAAGATATTCGTACTTTGGAATATGAGTTGCGACATCTTGAGCTAAATATGAAGAGCGACTCTTGACTTCAAGTATCTACAATTTTTGAGTTATGTTGATAGTTAACTGAGAGTAGCAGGTTAGAGACTTATATTATGATTACTCGATTGATTCGTCTTGTACTGACTTTATTTGTTTTTAATACGACTACTGAGCGAGCATTTTCAGCAATGAAACACGTAAAGACGGATCTTCGTAACAGAATGAGGGATGACTTTTTTTTGTCCATGGAAAAACTAATTCTACCCACCCCCACACGTGCACCAGTTGAAGGAAGGTGGGAAAATGGTTTCCATGTCTTTTTTTTTTTGCAATTTGGAAAATAGTTTCCATCAATCTATTATTTCAGAATACATTTTTCAAAAATAATGTGGCTCACTCCTACTAAACTTCACGTCTCAATCCCCATTTATAGGTAGATATGTCACATATGGCTTCAAAATATTGAAACTGGTAATGAACTACAGTTGATTTTCAAATTTGATTTATTTTTAAATTTTGCAGACATTTCATAATTAGGTGACACATTACTTGGCAACGATTTGCTGTTAATTTTTAATGTTCACATAAGATTGTATTGTTAATTTAGGAATGGGATGATAAATTAAATTTAAGTGATGGAAGTGAAAATTCACTGACATTTTAGTGACCACAAATGAAATTAACCGATTACCATTATCCAGAGTTTTAATTTTCAAGATACAACATTTTCAAATTAAAATGGAACCAAAAACAAAAAATCAAATTCAACCACAACTGTATATATAATTATTCATGTGATCGAGATAGTCGGTGTTAATATCAAAATCACACGTAACTTGAAGTTGGAAAGCAAAATCGGAAAACTAGTTAATATTTGTTAGCAATTCAATTGAAAGTCACTTTCGATTATCATCCAGAACTTTACTTTTAAAAGTTGAATATCCGTAGAAGCACCCGTGTAAAGGACGGGCCTAATTTTTCCTAATAATAGTATGGGATTTTAATTCAAAGAATAAATTCTACGACTACATGTAGCACTGCTCTCAAAATCTATAAAACTACTTCATTTTCCCTTTTGGTTACTAATAATATTAGCATACAAGGACAGTTACAGCTTAGCAATGGAGTGTGGCGGGGTTTATTTATGAATTTCATGTGCAATTTAATTTAATTAAATACAATTCGAACCCAAAAAATAAAACAACAAAAAGTAAAACAAAAAGCAGGTGCAATTACAGAGAAGAAGAAGACAAAACGAAGTGGTATTCACTGTCGCTTTCGCCACTCATATGAATTTCGTGAATCCCATACTTACCACTTCTTTCTTAATTTTTCTTATCTGCTATTAATTTATTTATTTCTGTATAAATTCTCAGGCACCGCTAAAAATGCTCCATTTTTAGCTGCACAATTTCATACGTGATTTTTTATTCTCCTGAACCACAAATTTGTTCCATTTAGATATGCTCCACATGCAGGTGTGTGAAATTTTGAAGAAATTGTTTATGGGTTTTTTATTTTTATTTTTGAATTATCTGAACTGATGTTCCATCCCCCAGTAATATATGAAAAGCTACCATAGTTGAAAAAATTGTAGTGGCAGGTGTTATAGAAAAATGTGAAATTAGTCAAGTGTTCTGCACTATTAGCGTTCAATTTGTTCTTCTCCTGTTACAATTGGTGCTCGTTCACTGTTTGTATGGTTTCAAGTTAGAATTTTTAGTGTAATAATTCTTGACGGGATCTTTAAATGTGCTGATACTTTTTCATGGGTTTTCTAGGAAATCTTTTACCTACCTAGGCCAAGGTTGATGATAAATTGATAGGTATCAGTATTTATGACTTTATATACATTCATGGGTACTCCAGATAATAATAAATTTTCCGAGATAGTTGACATAGTGAAATCATAGATTCCGCGAAGGCCCGAGCACGTGGATATGTCCAGGAATTTCTGGATGCCCGACGAGAGCTGCAGAGTGTGCTACGAGTGTGATTCCCAATTCACTGTTTTTAACCGCAGACATCACTGTCGACTGTGTGGACGGGTTTTTTGTGCCAGGTGCACTGGGAATTCTGTTCCTGCCCCTGCCCTCTCTGATGAACCCAGGAGTGGGAGGGAAGATTCTGATCCAGTTAGAGTTTGTAATTACTGCTTCAAGCAACGGGAGCAAGGGTTGGCTACTGCCAGTAATGTTATGACTTCATCAAGTCTGTCACTGAGTCCATCTTCCTCTGCTACAAGTTTGGTCAGCACTCAATCTAGTTGCTACTCTTGTAACAGCAACAGCAGTGCTGGCTCAGCTGCATGTTCTACAGGGTCATTCCAGCATGTTCCACGTAGCGCTGGTCAGAGCTCTGATCATTCTGCTCAAATGGATTCAAATTCAGTCAAGCAAGATCTTGTAACAAGTCCTGGAAATTTGAAAAATGTTGATGCAACGGATATTTTCTGTGACCAGTTTGGATCACCCAGCAGGTATTTTCACAACATATTTGAGGCAAGAAGTCATTGCATTTTACTGCCTCAGTTTGTTTGGTTCGGTCAGGTCAATCTTATGAAATTGTTTATATAGTGTTTTGCCCTTCTTTTTTTTAGAATGAAGTGATGTTGAGGATAAACCTGATTATTCACTTTTGTGGTTAGTGTTCACAGTGATTCAAATTCGTTGCCTAAGGAATTTTACCTTCACTGCTATAACATAAAGCTTTTGTCACCTCTCTTCGTTGCCAATCCTTTAAGATCACGGTTTATGTTGTCTTTGTATTCTGTTCATATGGTACTTGTGCTACACTTTTAATTAAAGATCTTTTAGGAGATGTTGTGCTTTGTGTTTACGCAAATTTTTCGTATTGATTGAATGTTTTGATTGAAACTTTTCTTTGATAGACCAATGTTTTGCTAGTAATTGTCAAATATTGGTAATATGTATTTCCTGCTCATTGCTTCACTGATGATTCTAGGAGTGATGACGAGGAAGATGACTACTCTATATATAGATCACATTCTGAAGTAAGCCCATTATCTCATGCTGACGTATGTTATGGTGCTGTTCACTATGGAGAGATTGATCGCATCTATGAGCCTCATGAAGTGCAAGCTCATAAGGAAATTTCTGATCCAACTCGTATAAATTCCAACCTGTTTCCTGAGAATTTTGAGACACGTAGATTGGATGAAGTGGCAAGGGTTGGGGAAGAAGCAGCTAAACAGAATAATGACATGGAGTTGGGACAGCCTCCTTTAAATCATTTGAATGGTACAGATGTTGAACCTGTGAATTATGAACATAATGGTTTACTTTGGTATCCTCCAGATCCTGAAGATGAAGAGGATGAGAGAGAAGCGCTTCTGTTTGATGATGATGATAGTGGTCGTGAGGGTTCAACAGGAGAGTGGAGTTACTTATGCTCAAGTAGCTTAGGTGGTGGGGAGTCTCGAAGTAGGGATAGATCAAATGAGGAACACCGGAAGGCCATGAAAAAAATAGTTGATGGGCATTTCAGAGCTTTAATAACTCAACTTTTGCAGGTTGAGAACCTACCTATAACTGAAAACAGTATTCAGAAAAGTTGGCTAGATATTGTTACTGCATTATCCTGGGAAGCTGCTACTTCTTTAAAGCCGGATTCAAGCATGGAGGGAGGCATGGATCCTGGTGGCTATGTGAAGGTTAAATGCATAGCTCGTGGACATCGGAATGACAGGTATCTTTGTTCGACTTTGCATAACATTTCACTTACAAGTTGCTAGTCATTGTAATCAATGTAACCAACATGATAATGCATTTGGGAATCCATGTCATTTTCTTTATCACTCCAAAAAAACATAATTTGTTCTTTTACTTTTTATGGTCTTAACTCATTATAAATTATTAATCGAGTAGCTCAAAAGTTACTGGATTCTTTTATTGAAGGAGGTAAAGTTTTTCCCAAGTGTGCTACAATTGGTTTGTGTGTTTTGGACAGGACATTTTGTTGAATTTTCAAAAAAAAAAAAAAAAATGTAAAAAGAGATCTGGACCTCATTGGGGAAGATTGGAAAGAAATGATCCAAGTTCCTGACCCAAAGTAATTGACATCATGTTTTGCTTCAATAATGTGTGTAAAATATTGGCGCCATCTACTATTTTCCCAATCTGATCATTCTCGTTGTTTCTTCACCAGTACGATAGTTAAAGGGGTTGTTTGCAAGAAAAATGTGGCTCATCGGAGAATGACTTCAAAAGTAGATAAAGCACGACTATTGCTGCTTGGTGGTGCCCTGGAGTACCAACGGGTTGCTAACCACTTGTCAAGTTTTCATACTTTATTGCAGCAGGTTGTGATTGGACTTTATACCATCTCTTCATTTATGAATAATTAATATTGATAAAAAAGGCTCATAAATCACATTTTTTTCCATACCTGGTCTAGGCGGAGATATGCTTTTGTTTCTTTGTATTTGGTGCTCATTTTACTGGCTTTTTAAGGATATATTTGTTGATTGCTCTTATGGTCTTTTACATATTTCAGGAAATGGACCATTTGAAAATGGCTGTTGCAAAGATTGATGCACACCATCCCAATGTTCTTTTGGTAGAAAAAACAGTATCACGATATGCACAAGATTATCTTCTTGCTAAAGACATCTCTCTTGTTCTTAACATCAAGAGACCACTTTTAGAGCGCATATCCCGCTGCACAGGTGCAGATATTGTTCCTTCAATTGATCATCTTACAGAACCGAAATTAGGATATTGTGACTCATTTCATGTGGAGAGGTTCCTGGAAGAACATGGAAATGCTGGGAAAGGTCTAAAGAATTCAACGAGGACACTAATGTTTTTTGAAGGTTGCCCAAAGCCACTGGGATATACCGTAAGTCTGGAAACAGTTCCTCTAATTGCACGAAAAGGTTATTTTTTAATCATATTTGAGTTTAGAATGGAAAGTCTAGAATTTTCTCTAGAGCTATTATGCAACTAATATGCACATGGAACCTGTTAATGCTGTAAATTTTGCAGCGGTTTTTGTTAGTTGCTTCTGAAAATTATCTACTGAATAGGAAACTAACTAAATGGTGTGATTTCTAGGATTTGACAATATTTAATATAGCAATACATTCTATTCGCGGAGAGTAATTATATATATAAACTAAAATTACAAATAAATTCAAATTTGCCAAAGGGTAACAATCAGGTAATCTTATTTATTATGCCCTAACTCATCTTAAAATTTGTAGTGTCTGAACGTGTACGGTTGATCTTTTCTTCTCTTTTTGTTTTTTTTTTTTGTATTAACCTTTTTTTTCCTTTTAACTGGGAGGGACTGTTCGTACCAGAATTGGATATTGGCTTAGAATATTCCATCTAACTATTAATTTATTGGAAATGTTTTGGCAACTCTGGAGGATGATGTTTGTTGTTTTATTACTGAATTCATGTATAAGAACTTGAGTATCCTAAATGAAAATTTCCCTGATGTTTGTTTCTAGCTTGAACTGCCAGATAATGGAGCTGAAANTTACTGAATTCATGTATAAGAACTTGAGTATCCTAAATGAAAATTTCCCTGATGTTTGTTTCTAGCTTGAACTGCCAGATAATGGAGCTGAAAATAAAGTAGGATTATTATGTAAGTAGTCTCCATTGGTTGTTTCTCCTACCCATTATATCTAACTTTTTGCCTCTATATACCTGACTGATTTCAGTAGATAATTTTAAGATATCATCTTGAATGTTTTGCTGTAGATTCTGCTTAAAGGTGCCAGTGGCGATGAGTTGAAGAAAGTTAAACATGTCGTCCAATATGGTGTTTTTGCTGCTTATCACTTAGCTTTGGAGACCTCTTTTCTCGCTGATGAAGGCGCTTCGCTTCCAAAATCCCCATTGAAGTCTCCAATGAAAATTGCTTTGCCTGATAAACCATCAAATATTGATAGGTCCATTTCTGTGATACCTGGATTTTCCGTGCCTGCCAAGGAAAATCCTCAAGGGCCTAAACCGCCTGACTATCTAACGTTTCAGTCTGGAAATGACCCCTTCCTAGATATTACAGAATCATCAAAAAATATTCCCATCTCTGAGGGACAATCTTCTCTTTCTGAAGCTTCTAGTGCTCAGATTCTAAATACCGAATGTACGCCGTATCCTTTAATGTGCGACTTCCCAGGTCCTCAGCAGGCCCAGTTCACTGCCAACCATGCTTCTGTGGAGCAAAATGGGACGACTCTCAATGAATATTTTGTCACTAAAACATCATCAGATCTTGTTGATGAAATGGCGAGTAAAGTTAACTTCGTTTGTAGTTGTTTTCTCAATTCTGAGAATTCAGGACAAAGTGTTAGATGTTCTCATGTAGATGGAAACAAACTGACTTCAAAATCTGGCACTTCAGAGTTAATATATTCGGGACAGCATAATCTTCATCAACTTCAGAAGATAAGATCTTTAAAAGAAGAGTTCCATCCTTCACCTTCAGATTATCAGAGCATTTTGGTCTCCTTGTCAACACGCTGTGTGTGGAAACGAGCTGTTTGCGAACGTGCTCATCTCTTTCGCATTAAATACTATGGAAGCTTTGATAAGCCTTTGGGTCGGTTTCTTCTAGACCATTTGTCTGATCAGGTATTCCTCCCGTTCTACATAAATGCACGTATTCACTCATATGTCTGCATATTTGTTGTTTGCAGAAGTTGGGTATTTGATTTCTAAAATTCCTTTGTAAGGGGTACCGATGCCGCTCGTGTGAAATGCCATCAGAAGCACATGTTCATTGCTATACCCATCAACAAGGCAGCCTTACCATGACTGTGAAGAAGCTTCTGGAATTCCTCTTGCCAGGTACAACAAGGCAGCCTTACCATGTCTCTGAAGAAGCTTCTGGAATTCCTCTTGCCAGGTGAACGAGAAGGAAAAATTTGGATGTGGCACCGATGTCTACGGTGTCCTAGGACCAATGGTTTCCCTCCTGCCACAAAAAGAGTGGTCATGTCGGATGCTGCTTGGTGTTTATCTTTTGGGAAGTTTTTGGAACTCAGCTTTTCAAACCATGCTTCTGCAAACAGGGTTGCAAGCTGTGGTCATTCCCTGCATAGAGATTGCCTTCGGTTTTATGGGTATGCATTTTCCTATCTCTGTCAATTACAACACTGGGCTCCGGTCCTGATGTAATTGATTGGCCTTTCTGCATGGATTGATTAAAAGAGTGAAAGTCAAAGTCTGACAATTGATATTTTACTGAAATTCACAGCATGATGCTACTCATTATCTGTTGATGATAAAAATGGTCTGGATATTCGTGTTCCAAAGTCTGAAGTACCGAACTGAAGAAATTGATTAAGTTGAAATCCAACTGTAGGTCTGTGATATAGACATCAGCGCAGGCATTATATAGAATTTAAAATTCTTAATCTTGTCCTGTATACTGCTCATTCTTGTCTCTTGAAGCTAATCTATCTATATAATGCTGGTAAATAAGCTTTTGGTAACACTTCAATTGGAATGTTGACAATCTTTGTCCTACTTGACTGTATTTCTGTTTTTCTCTAATTAAGATTCCTTGCATATAAGTTTGTTTCTGTTAGATCCTTAATTGTTGGTCTTTTGACACGGACTTCCTCAAAACTTTAACTAAATATATCCTTTGCACAATTAGGTGTTTTGATTCTGTTCTCTCATTTGGAATTCTTGAAGTGATGTGTTTTAGCTGTTAGTCTAGTTGGGATTGCATATCTACCCGAGTTCTTAGCTTCGATGGGTTAACTTGCTTATTTTTCTCTTATGGGAATGGGTTACATGATAATCGCAGAGCTTGACTGCTTTCGCCTGCTTAATTCTTTCACTAAGGTCCAAGATATGCTTATCAGCATTGACATCTAAGTCCTCAATTACTTTTCTGTGTTTGGTGTGCAGTTCAGGGAGGATGGTTGCATGTTTTCAATATGCACCAATTGATGTTCTCTCTGTCTACCTCCCACCGTCAAAGCTTGAATTTAATTATGATAAACAAGAGTGGATACAGAAAGAAGTTGATGAGGTGAAGTTATTTAAAAACCACTCATTTGCCTCATTATTGCTATAGTTTACATTTCTTGTAGAGTGATTGTATATTTCATTACACAGGTCAGCACAAGGGCAGACATGCTCTTTTCTGAGGTGTTGGAAATTCTTCATCAGATGTCAGCAAAAAACTCAAATGAATCCAGCATGGAAGCACCTGAGTTAGGTCAACAGATTTTAGAACTAGAAGTAATGCTGCAGAAAGAGAAGGAAGAGTTTGAGGTGTTCTCTTGTGAACATTCCCCAAATTTTTCTTCCAATAAACTAGAATTTTTTTTTTTAACTCTTTATGTGCTAATTTAAACTTGATTAACAGAATTATGGTGCTGGGTTTTTTTTTTTTTTTTTTCTCTCTTTCTTGAAGTTAGGGTAAACCACAAGTTCTGAAATTTCTGTTTGCTAAGGTTTCCTTTACACAACTACTTCGTTATTACTGCTTCTTGAGCTAGTGTTTTGCATAAAAACCTAGACTATGATGCATCATGTCTTCTCCGGTTTTTGCTGGGTATGAATGAAATGTTAAAATGACGGATTCTGTTTTTTGCTGGTAGAAAACCTATTGCCAACTTGATGCAGGAACATGTTGATAGACTTCTGATAACTGTTTCTCTAATTAAATTCATGTTATATAGGAATCATTACATCACATACTTTATAAGGAGGATAAATTTGGTCGGCCTGCAATTGACATTCTCGAGATCAACCGATTAAGAAGGCAGCTAGTTTTCCATTCTTATGTCTGGGACCAGCGGTTGATACATATTTCTAGATCTGATGTACAGGGATCAAAGCTGAAGCAAAAGTTTGGCAATTCAAGAGAGAGGCCTACAGAGATTGATGTGGCTTCCATGGCTAGCAGAAGTTTCAGCAGCTGGGATTCTTCTCATTCTTCTCTTCCAAGTATGCAACTTGATATGACGCCAACTCAGGTAGGATATAACCCAAATACCTCACTTGATGAGATTCATAGAGGGGTGGACGTAAATCAAATCCTGAAGCATAGAAAAAATGCTGATGCTTCTTATTCATCTGATACAAATGCAAGTAATCAGTCAGACGAGCAAAAATCTGGAAAAACTGTGCGAAGGGCTCAATCATCAGGAGGATTCACAGTGCTGGAATCTTCATCTGCTAATTTAGTTTCTGCATGGAATGGTGATCGCCAGAAAGCAACTATAGCTTCTAAGGAAAATGGTATTACACTTCCTGATACGCTCCCCAGAGTCTCCACTTCTGGCAAGATATCACCCGGGGAAGAATCTAGTGTTGGGAACTGTACAAATGATCGATCTGTGGCTGAAGTGACTCCTGGTGATGGATTTGCATTATCTGTTATGGGGCTTGATGATCTCAAACAGCCTAGTAGTTGGATGAGGATACCCTTTTTGACTTTGTATTACTCATTCAACAAAAAATCTTCAAATGCATTTGAACTTGGTAAGATCAGTGACTATAATCCTGCCTATATCTCAACATTGCGAGAGTTAGTACGTCAAGGTGGTGTTAGGTTGCTGCTACCCATGGCTTCTGATGAAACTGTTGTGCCAGTTTTTGATGATGAGCCTACTAGCATCATTTCATATGCCCTTGTATCCCCACATTACCAAAAAATCATGTCAGGGGAACTTGGAAAACAGAAAAACTCTGTGGAGTCCTCAACTTCATTATCATTTTTGGAGTTAGTGCATTCACTTTCACTTCAATCTTTCAGCGAGGCAGCATCTGAATCTCTACGGAGTCTTGCGTCTTCTGATGAGAGCATTTTATCCAGTTTTGGGTCTCGGAGTTTCTCAAGTTTGGACCCCCTTTTATTTACGAACACTTTCCACACAAGAGTATCTTTTTCGGATGAAGGTCCTCAGGGGAAGGTGAAATATTCAGTGACTTGTTACTTTGCAAAGCAATTTGAGGCCTTGAGACGGACTTGCTGCTCAAGCGAGTTAGATTTCATCCGCTCCCTTAGTCGCTGTAAGAAGTGGGGTGCACAGGGTGGAAAGAGCAATGTCTTTTTTGCCAAGACATTGGACGATCGATTTATTATCAAACAGGTGACAAAGACTGAGCTAGAGTCATTCTTAAAATTTGCACCAGATTATTTCAAGTATTTAAATGAATCCATAAATACCGGATGCCCCACTTGCCTGGCAAAGATCTTAGGCATCTATCAGGTATTAGCTTTTATGAACCCTTTCATTCATGTAGTTTTTACATTAATAATTACTTTCATCATTTTTATTTAGTTGCTGTTTTTTAACCTCTCAAATTATGTTGAATTTGAGCTCATAAAATCTCAATCTTTATGGAACTTCTTGTGCCTCTTCTAAGGAAAAAATTTGCACAACTTTTCCTCCAGTTCTGCACTTTCCAGAGCTTTTGAACCACATATCTTCTGCCTATATGAAGTTTTTATAGAATCGTACTTTGATATATAGTGGCTAATCTTTTTGGTTGATTGGTGGTGATTTAAAAGGTTACGTCAAAACATCTTAATGGAGGGAAGGAATTAAGAATGGATGTTTTGGTGATGGAGAATCTTCTTTTCAAGCGCAACATTAAGCGACTATATGACCTCAAAGGATCTTCTCGATCACGGTATAATCCAGATTCAAGTGGAAGTAACAAAGTTCTACTGGATCAAAACCTCATCGAGGCAATGCCAACTTCTCCAATTTTCTTAGGAACAAAGGCAAAAAGGTTATTGGAGAGAGCTGTGTGGAATGACACTTCATTTCTTGCTGTAAGATTTTGATTAATTTACTGTAATGAAACGTGCTTACCTCAAATCTAGTTTTTCACATGGGTGGATTTTATTTTTATATTTTCTTGGGGTGGGTTGAGGAGGTTGGGGGCCTTCTCACTTTCATCACATTGACACAGTAACGTGATTAATAATTTGACTGGATTGGTAGCACCTTTTCCTTTTCTCATCTGTCTCATGCTAACAGTCTTATTTATGATGCTCCTACAGTCGATAGATGTGATGGACTACTCACTGCTCGTTGGTGTGGACGAGGAAAAACATGAGCTGGTGCTTGGTATTATTGATTTCATGAGGCAATATACATGGGACAAGCATCTTGAAACATGGGTGAAGGCATCAGGCATCCTCGGAGGGCCCAAAAATGCATCTCCAACAGTAATTTCTCCGATGCAGTACAAGAAACGATTTAGGAAAGCTATGTCTGCTTATTTTTTATTGGTGCCTGAGCAATGGTCTTCCTCAGTGATCATTCCAGGGCCAGCCCAATTGGACCCAAGAGTAGGAGAAAATTCACAAGAAGCGTCTATAGAATGATAGCGTAATGCTTTAAGCCTCTATTTCAAGATGTCATTCTCTTTTCTTATTCACAATTATTTCGTTAAATGCCTCGTCTTTTACCTGCTCTGTACCTAGCAGCAGAAGGCCATTTTTTGTGCCAAGAAATGTTAGGCCGTGTTCATTGATTATGTTTTCTAGCTCCAATCATGTATATATATATATATGCATAATATTTCTTTCTTACATTGTATTCATTTCTTAATTATTGGCCTTGCCGATCTTCCCCTTGTTAGATTTCCCTTTTATATATTTATTTATTTGGAGTTGAAAGAATGTAGGCTGGGAGGCAGGAAAGGAGGATCACTTTTCTTGAGGTGGATGAAAATTATGAATAACAGAGAAAAATAATGTTGGTCGAAGAATCTCTTATTCGATAATTTGTTTACACGGAATATGCTGTATTTATACAAGTAATTCCCATCATATTGACAAAACATTATAAGGGAAGAAATGATGTAAAATATCCTACGTAGAATCAATCTTATATTACTATGATATTTTCCTAATGTGGAGATAAAACTTTAACACTCCCCTTCAGGTTGTAGCATGAATGTTTGAAACAATTGACAAACTGCATTGCCAGTAGATCCGCTTTGATCCTCTTTCTAACCACATGGCAATCCAATTTGATGTGTTTTGTTCTTTCTTGGAATATTGGGTTTGCAGTTATATGTAACGCTGCTTGATTATTACAAAAAAATGTTGCTAGTTTAACATGTAGATCTTTGAACAAATATCTCAGCTGTCAATGAGATTATATTCCGATTGTAGTTACCAGTTTAGGATGATTACATACCATTATTGTACATTACCATATTAGGTTAATTACATACCGAATATTTACATATTTCGATTTTTATATAATAAGAGAATGGGAGAAGAGAAGGGCATTCAGCCTAAAAACTCTTACATGGTATCATAGCGTACCCGTAAAATTCATAGTTGAATCTTTGATTTTCTGCCTTCGGTATAGTCAGTGCTTTAATTCCTTGCTTGGGGTATTCAAAATTTTTTGGATGTTTCTCGAATTGGATTTTCTTGGTCGACCAATCGGTGGTCGACGCCTTTGTTGGTGCAGACTTGGCAGTGGTAGTGTTCGATTGAAGCGTGCGCAGGCACTGATTTCCTCTTCACTGTTGGAAGTCGATTACCAGTGACTGGGTCTTGTGGGTAATCGGAGTTGAATCGCCTTGTAGGTAATCAGAGTTGAATCGTCGGTGTTTTTGTGAGTGCGATCGATGCGTCTCTGTGGTTTCTCCGACTCCTCGTGGTGGAGTCCTCGTTTTGGGCTCTCTATGGTCTCTTTCTTTTGGGCTCATAGGTGCGGCCTACATGGGCTGTGCAATTTAAGGCCTAATTGTGGAGGTTTGTTAGTTTAATCAAGTGGAGTGGGCTGTGCCATTTAAAGCCCAATTGTGGTGATTTATTTCTTTGTTTCGATGGAGTGGGCTTCATAAGGCAGGCCCAATTGCATTTTATTTTATTTATTTTGGATATTAATTTAGGTGTGTGGGTTGTTACTTGTGATTGAAATCTTAAGTTTAGGGATTGTTTTACAATAAGGCGGTATGTCGGTTGATGCCTTTTGCGTTACGTTTACAGGAAAGAATTACCCTATATGGGAATTCCAATTCAAAATGTTCTT
>CAIGRF010094147.1:6650-18974 GCA_903798235.1 Fraxinus ornus
TGAACTTTCAGCATTAATTTCAACCACTACAATTGATGAAATTGGGAGTGGTTGGGTGGTAATTGAAGGGGGAATTGGAGGGCTGTTGACCGGTGTCAACGTCCGGCGGCTGCCGAAATTTGGACGCATTTGGGTTGAAAAAAAGGCAAAAAATCGCCACTTTTTTGGACTGATTTGCATTTTTAAAAATTTTAGGAGCATATTGCAACTTATTCTTTATTATTATTATTTTTTTATTTATATAGGAGGGTATAATGGTCATTTTATATTAAAAATTGGTGAAAAGGACGTTCAGCGCAAAGAATGTGAAAGGTAGGGACGTTCTGCGCCAAAAAGAAAGGTAGAGACGTTTTCCACAAAAACCTTCAAAGGTAGGGACGTTTTACACCAATTACCCAATAATTAGATACAAAGGCCACTTCTTTAACTTCTAGCTTTTAGGAATATAGACAAAGTCTTTAGCATCAAGTCTGGTGAACTAAATATTCTTGGTTCCATGCATTAGTATGGGAAAATTCTATGAGGATACGAAATTATGGGAAGTAAATTTGATATTCTGATTTTAGTATTAAAAAAAATAAAAATAAAAATACTTGACCTGTTTTTAATAATGTTTCGTGTTAAACATTGATAGTTTGATATCTGTTGGCCAGGGTTGATCAATTAAATCTTTCTCATAATCGGCAGTCAGTTTGGTTGTCAGGTTCAAAGTAAAATTTTGACTTTTAGTTTTTACTTTAAGGCTTGAGCTATTCAGTGATCTTAATTGCTACCGTCAATAGATGACTTAGCAGTCTGTAGAGTTACAGAATCAAGTATATATAATAATCAAGTTCAATCAGATTCTTGATTTGGCTTTTCTGCTTTATCTACCATCTGTAGTCGTGTGTTTTCTTTTTAGAAAATTTTGATATCTTTGCACTGAGGAAAGATGTTAATGCCCTCTTAAGATGGCTTATCCATGGTTTCATTTTTATCCAGGGAGTTTCATCAGGACTAACTATATCCTAGGAACTCAAATCTGGCAGCATATGGTGATCACTCATGAATCTCTTTGTGCATCATTAGTAAGATAATAGTTGAAGCTGCTAAGTTGTTAATGAGTGAACAAAGTTTTGGAACTTGCATCTGAACAAAATGGGAAGGGGTTTTTGTGCATGCACTAAAGAACTCTGAAAAAAGCAAGTTTAAAGGAAGAAATTTTGGATTAATGCGCGTTCCTTTGAGGCTTTGACAAAATCCTTCAGCTCAAATGAGTCCTCAATTGATTTTATCCTAGAGTATTATTATATTAGCTTTATATCTGAGATTTTCAAGTAAATTTGGTTTAGGGCTTGTTTTGTAATTATAGAAATCTGTTCTGAGAAACTATGGAAGACGTTTTCTTTACATCAGGGTCAAATCATGTCTTCCTAGATCTAGAGAGACTAGTGTTAGTTTATTAAAGAATTTGATGAGTTCTCAAATTAGATTGGAATATTGTGAGTTGTTGTGTCCTTGGAGTGTATATAAAGGATTGTAATGTCTCCTATTTATTAGAGAGTTTGCGATTATGAAAATTTGAGATCACAAACCCTTGGTTCGGTAAGGCACTTTTTTTATTCGCTGCTGCTTTTCTAAATTCTGTTACTTGGAATATAATCTGATCTCCAGCCTTTCCCCTCGCTAGAATAATTTTTTTTCCAAATCAATAAAGAATTGGGGATTTCCTAAGGTTGTCATACATCAGGTTCATTTCTCATGCCCTTGGAATTTTGAGAATATGAAACAAGAATTTATCATATTGAGTGATTTTTCTTGTAAAAGTTATCTTTTTTTTCTTCCTTACCCAGATTTGTAAGTAAAGTAATGATTAGATTTTTGAGGATTTTTTTTCATATTTATTGGTCCATTTGCTTGTTCGACTGTGCATGACATTATGGTTGCTTATATTTGCACCTAAGTACAAACTTATTTTATTTGTTTTATTGGGATGCAGGGTGGGAAGATCCGGGACTTGCTTTTCCAAGTTCTTGAGAAGGAAAAGGGTGTTATTATAAAACATGGTGCGCAGTCCAGGGAGAGTCGACGTGCGGCAACACAAGGAATGCACACGTCAAAATTCTGCTTACATCCAGCTGGTGATACTCCATCAGCTTGTCGACTTTTTGATGCTATTGTCAGCTTGTGCATTCCTGTTATTGTAAGCGATTACATTGAGTTGCCTTTTGAAGATGTTATAAACTACAGAAATATTGCTGTTTTCGTGGATACCGACACAGCTGTTAAGCCTGGATACTTGGTTAAATCCCTAAGAAGGGTGAGCACAGAGAGGATTCTGGAATTTCAAAAGGAGTTGAATAAGGTATTTCCCTATGGACCTTGCTATACTACCCGAATTTTTTACCCAATCGTCACATGACGGCCGGGCCGCCATGTGGCGATTCGGTAAAAAATTCGGTCCCCCATGTGGCGATTCGGTAATCCATTAGGGTGAAGTAGAATAATCCTTTCCCTATACCCTATAGTTTCTCCGGCCGCCATGTGGCGATTCGGTAAAAAATTCGGTCCGCCATGTGGCGATTCGGTAATCCATTAGGGTGAAGTAGAATAATCCTTTCCCTATACCCTATAGTTTCTCCCATCATATCTAGATTTTGCTCTTTCTTCTTCATTATGTAATCAAAGGTATTCTGACAAATTGCAGTTTAATTTACACACAACTAGTCTTGTATGCCGGTTTACGGTTTTAATTTCTGCGTATAATCGTAACTAACATTTAGCCCTCTTTTGTCTCCCTTTAAAACAAAATTCTTTAATTCTTACCCTCATTTTCAATCATACATTTATATAATAAAATATTTTGCATGTAAATCCAAAACTTTCCATACTTACCACATACTCCAAAAAAACACTATTCAAAACATTATTTTATCTCAATAATGGCCATCAAACAGGGGCTTAGTAAGCTCTGGAGAGTTGAGTGGATGTGTGCACGTCTAATTCTAGGAGCCATTGCCTGGAACATTCATTCTTGATTGTACTACAGAAAATAATTGTTAGCAGCCAATTTTATACTTGTCAGGAATTGGAATACCCAAATTTGGTATTTGATACAGGTAAAACGATACTTTGAGTACGAGGATCGAAATGGAACTGTGAAAGAAATCTGGCACCAAGTATCTTCGAAGCTACCTCTTATCAAGCTCATGACCAATCGTGACAAAAGACTTGTGGTGCGGGAGTTGGCTGAACCAGATTGCTCATGTCTTTGCTCGAACCAGTCAGGGGTTCATGCTTTACTATGATTTCATTGAATGCTACGCTCCAACAGCATTTTTGGTCACTGTAAATCTCAGATTTTTTTTGCCACTTTTGTTTTAGATTTTATGGAATTATTTTTTGTACCTAATTCCTCGGAGGAAATCGCCCATTCCTCGAATCTGGAGATGGGTTGATCAAGGTGCAAAATGTGCAGCAAGGGGTTCAAGCAACTACAGGCCAATGAAAACTAATACAAGTACCTGCGGCATTGAAGAGGATGAAGAGGGAGAAAAAGCAGTGCTATTGGGAATGGAATTCAAGGCTTAGATTAAACCCAATGCTCGTGCAATTGACAGGCCACTGCTTCAATAAATGCACAATATTCTCTGTTCAATTTACAGAATTCAGAGGGAAATTGTAACAAAGAACAATTAGAAGGATAGATAGGAGTACATAGAGGGAATTCATGGCTTCCAGTGGAAATTAGAGTACATTGTATTCGGGTTATTCACACCAACGTTATGTAAGTTCCTGGATCGTGTAAAATAAGATTAGTACCAAAGGTTGCTCCTTCTATCAAAAATGGAAAATTGGCTATGGAGATTCTGTGCTGTAAGAAATTAATAAAGACAGAGGTTTTCAACAGGAAAATCCCTTCGATCCAATCCATTCTTTGGGTCAAATAAAAAAGATTCACAGACCAAAAGTCGCTAGATACAGTTATTTAGCATAGATATACTATAGCCGAACGAAGGATATGGCCAATAAAAGTTTGTTTGGGAGAAATTTTTTGAAGTAATAAATGAGTCCTTTGAAAAATATATGTTTTAAAGGTAGGAAAAAAAAATAACAGATTTCATAAAGTGTTTGTTGAAAATAATTTTTAAAACAATATCTGCCAAGGCCTAATTAACTCGCAGAATAACATTGACGGAAAATTGAAATGAGAACCCAAAACTTTTTAAAAGTACAAATAAGTCCTAAACCTTTTTGTTTTACACCCCACCCCACCCCACCCCAACCCAAAATCTTTATATAAATATGCAAAACAAGGATCTTTATATTGTTATCATCTAACGTTTGTTAAATCCGCATGTGTAGTGTCCCTGTCTAATTTTCAGGGGGCCAATGAGTACTACTTAATTTTAAGGGTTTGTTTGATAGTTAAAAAAAAAAAAAACGAGCAAATGAGTTTTCCAGCTAGCTCACTTGACGATGCTTGGAGCCTTGTCACGAGAGGCGTAACAATTACTATCTAAAAATCAATAGTTTATCAAACTTTTGGAACAATGGTGCTAAAAAGAAAAGATTTGAGACTTACTTATACATTTTGAAAAGGTTTGGAACCCCACTGCATATGTTAAATGAGACAAAACAAATCATATCTGTGGTTCAGTTTCATTAAGCAGAAACTCCTTTATATTTGTACTTCATAAGCAAGAAGTGAGGGGAAAAATGGCAAATCTTGTTCTGAAATTCCCCAACAACTTGAAGAGCATCTCTGTATCAGCTTCTGCTTCCTCTAATGGTCAATTTCCGTTCACATATGTACAATTTTACATTTACATGCCTGTATGTATTATGAACGTAGTTCCGATACAACATATTTATGCCCTCGTGGTGTTTGCTGAAAGTCCTGCGTATCTTCTTCGCTAAAGTAGGGATGGAATTCGTTAATTTTAGGTAAATTTTGATGTGTGTTATTTACTTGATTTCTTGGTTCTAGGATCTCCTCCTGGCGTGCATCAATCTAAAGGACCGGTGATTCTTGAACTTCCCCTCGATAGAATTCGGAGACCCCTTATGCGTACAAGAGCTAATGACCCCCAGAAGGTGAAAGAACTTATGGAGAGTATCAGTGAGATTGGGCTCCAAGTACCAGTAAGCTAACATTTCCCAGTTGTTTAATTTCATATTGCCATATGAAATTTTTAATTGATTATCTTACTACTATTGCGTCTTTGGAAGAAAGATTCTTGTCTACAAGGAATTGGAACTATAAAATTCTATCTTAATGAAAATTCACCGGCCTCAAAAACATCATAGTGTCCTCGGGTAAAACTTTGTGGAGCATCCCATAAATAAGAATAATCCAACCAATTTTCGCAAACTGCTATGAAATGTGAAGGTAGCAAAACTTGGGGTTCTCTAATTTTATCTGACAACATTGATGTGTTGTATAACCTTGAATAATCTTGATGTGAATTTTCATCCAATAAGAAACTCCTCAACTAGTTTGATTTCTTTGTTGCCAACCATGAATTATTTCGATCCCCTCTACGAAATCTTCATATCTTCACTACTAAATTCTAAATCTGTTTATTTGTTTCATCATTCCTTCCATGGATTGGCAACTTGGCAGCAATATAACTGGAACCGGGAGCTCCCTTTTAAAAACCACATCCCTTCTTTAAAAGCCTATTTCAGCCCATGCTAGGAACTCTGCATTGTCAATAGTTCTATCACTGAAATGATTTGATGACCTCAAGATTTTTCCTCTCTCTCTCTCTCTCTTAGACATTTGCTCTTCTATATGGAATATTTAATATTATCTCATGCCTATTTATGTATATGATGCAGATTGACGTGCTGGAGGTTGATGGCGAATTCTATGGTATGTGGGCGGCCCTGTATATTTTTGAATACCTATATTTTGATTGTTCTGTTAGATAATGCCACGTCCTTGTTCCTCTTTCACTTGAGTTCACTATTGTGTTAAGGTTTTTCGGGTTGTCACCGTTATGAGGCTCACCAGAAGCTAGGACTCCCAACTATCCGTTGCAAAGTTCGTCGGGGGACAAAAGAAACTTTGAGGTTCTTCCCCTCTGAATCTCCCTTTTCATATTTGTGTCATCATGATTTCAAGTTACTGTTTAATTATGTAGTTTATCCGAGTTAGAATGTATATACACGTGACAAGATGTTATGCTACATATCTATCATGCAGGCATCACCTACGGTGAGTCTTGTGAATATGCCCAGATCGCTACATCAACAAGAATAAGCAGCTCCATTGCTAGTTGATCTTTGTCGTAAATGCAAAGTAGCTTGGCGGCTGGGTTTCTTGAAAAAGTACCTAGTTTAAATGTGAAAAATGGCTTATATGTTTATATATTAAAGAGCCAAGAGCCATACATACTGGTTTATGTACTAGTGAAATGGAAAATTTCTTGTGCATTTGTAATTGTTCTCGAAAATTTCTACAAATTATAACTTTTATATCTGACTATCAACACTACCAAATGCTGGTATATGAATTTTTATGGAGTACTCAAAACAAAGATGAGAGAGTATAATTTATGCATTTGTACAATTTTATATCATTGTTTCTTCAATTTAAAACATTTTTCAAATTAATCAAATCATGAAACAAAAACTCTCTTGAGGCATCCAAGTGAACAGTTAATCTACAGAATAGCCATAAATGATGTGTAGTTGTATTCCTCTGTTATGAATCATATTATTCAATGTAAATTCTGATAATTGCATGTTAGCGTTCAATTACAGAGTCACAAGTGCTTTCCATACATGTTTTCAACGAACAATTAGACCTTAGGTAGTCTGCAAGAACAATCATTTTAAGTATCCAGCAGCTAGAAAAAAGCTAAGAAAATCTGAAGGAAAGCATTTCTGAGTCGACCCAACTGCATGAATCATCACCATAATCTGATACAGCACTTTAACACTCATATTGCAGAAGCAGGCTGTAGTCTGACCTTCTCAAGTTTCAGAGGTGTGCAACTAGTGTTTGATATTGTAAAATCTTCGAAGGGCCCATTCAAGCTAACAAACACGCTTTAGTGAATTCAAACAAGCTCAGTCTGCCTTTTACAGGTCTTCATCATTGGATTCTCTTACCTTATTCTTTTAAGGTGTTATGCCAGGAATTTGAGGAACAGGCGGCTTAGGTTTTTTGGTTTTCTCCACCAATATGGCTTCAGTAGTCAGGATCACACCAGCAACCGAGACAGCATTCTGAATTGCACACCTTAAAACCCGTGAAGGATCAATAACACCGGCAGCCATCAAATCTTCATATCTCCCAGTCATTGCATTGTACCCAATATTCCAATCAGAAGATAGAATCTTTTCCACAACCACAGCACCATCTACCCCTGCATTAGCTGCAATCAATCTAGCTGGTGCTAGAAGAGCCTGAAAGTCATTGTTGACAAATACGAGCTCTAAATTATAATCCAAAAGTTTCGAATTGGACACAGGATTTACCTTATGACCATAAATTTAGAGAAATTGCTATTGGAGGTAAACCATCACAAGTACGAATATTGATGCAAAGGGGTTACTCACAAACATTTGACTATGCATACAAACTTTAACTTCAGAATAACAAAGGATAACCCTACCCTATTGATACAAGGGATTACTTAACCAAACACATATATAGATACAAAGGGTTACCAAACCCAACACGCATATTTGATCTATGCATACAACTCAAAGTTCAGAATAGCAAAGGGGATTACTTAACCCAGTAACAACTACTGTAGAACACCGTTTTCCTCCTTCGAGCAAAACTATAAATTTCACAATGTTGCCTCATTTCTACTATAAAATTATTCAGAAGTACTAAACGTAGTTATAAAGGGTATGAACTCAAGGACTAAATTAGCACTATTTAGCTTCGACCAAGTTAATTTAACAGCCAACAATGTTCTGGAAAACCACACATGGATAGGCATTATGGCAAGAAGGAAAGGACAAGTAACATACCCTTGTTACAATGTCAGCTCCAATCTGCTCATCCGTATCTTGAAATAATTCCTTTATGAAGGGTATTTGTTTTGAGAGATGTATATAGGTGGCCCCACCACCAGGTACCACACCTTCATCCATGGCAGCAAAAGTGGCATGTTTTGCATCCTCAATTCTTAGCTTTCGATCTTCAAGTTCAACCTCAGTGTGTGCTCCTACCCTAATTACAGCCACTCCACCACAAAGCTTTGCAATTCTTTCAGAAAGCTTTTCCGCCATATACTTATTATCGGTTTCAGCAAGATCTTTCTTTATTTGCATAATCCTTGCTTGTATTTCAGCTTTAGTAGAAGGGTCAGCAACAATAGTTGTAGAATTGTTTGTTACAGTTACTTTTCGTGCAATACCAAGCTGATCAGAAGTTGTACTCTCAAGAGTCAGGCCCATATCTCCAGAGATAAAATCAGCACCTGATTACAATAATGTTGATCTAATTAGTGAAACACCATTGAAACTCGAAGAATGCATTGGTGCAAGCACAATCAAAATTTACAGAAAGTCTTGGCAGCATAGAGTTGAACTTTGAGTCGCCTGGAAATGCTTCAAGAGCTCAAAATGATACAGAAGACAGACGTTTCCTTAACAACTACCTATTCATATATTAAGACTCTGAATCAACTCAGTGTTTCCAAAAGCGACCAAGGAGTACACCTTGATGCAAGACTCATGAAATGCTTTCTGATGGGGATCCTAGAATACATATTATTTGGAACTTGGAAGACTTTCCAAATTCTATACGTAATTAATATTTTAATAGTTGTTTATTACATAAAATTTATAGATTCTCTAGGATTTTATAGATGTTTCCTACTTAGGATGTGATCTTTGAAATCCTATATAAAGGGGACAAAGGGGACTTATGCATTGTAATAGATGCAACTTTGATATGAATAAAAAATGATATTTTCTCCCCAAATTTCTCTCTATTCTCTCCCTCTCTCTCACCTCTCTTCCTCTTTCTTCCCCAATTTTTTTCTTGTTCTATATTGTGTTCTACGTTACTTTCATTGGAAACCTCAAAGGTTATGTTTTGAAGGTTCTTTGTCAAGGCTTACACCTTCACTTACTGAGGCCCATGACTGCACAGCTACACCTCAGAGAGGCTGTGGCATGTCTCCTTAGTCTTGGCCATTTTGGCCATTTTTTCAGTCTCAGCCTTTTGGGCAGGTTTTTCATAGCCTAGAAGGCTAGAATCTTGGTTTTTTGATTTATTTTAGACACATTTAGTCTTGACCCTATAAAAGTAAAAAGAAAATAATTGGAGATTACAGAAGTGTAGAGCTTATGTAATTAAAGCCTGATGTCCTCTATTCCTGCACCTTTTCCTCAGCAGACAATGCAGATGGTTTTTGTTATGAGATTACTTCTATGTTAAATTATTATTTTCTATGTTGTTGATCCATTTATGCTTCCAGTTGCAAATTATAGTTGAAAATTTATTGATATGTTCTATTTTGAATATTTTAGATGGTTTCTGTTTCATTACTTTATAACCTTTTGAACTATTGCCCTTGTTTGATCCTCGTTATTTTCAAAATATATTTTTCTCTTTTTTTCTTTTCAACCCCACATTCTTCAATAAAATAATATTCTATGCAAACCCAAAACTTTTCCTCAATTTTAACCACACATTCTCCATCAGTCTACTATTCCAAAATACGTTCTTAGACTAACATGCGGCTCGAACAAGCCCACTATTTTGAGGCTTACACCTCGCTTCTCAGAGGCAAGCTGCCTCGATACCCATATTAGCATTTTTAAACACTGGATCAAATGGAAACAATTTTGCACACAGGCACTACTCAAATTGGATGACAAATCCTAGTCATATTCATTATTTTCTTTATTTTTATATTTTTTGAGCTCAGAAAATGTAGCCTTTGAGACAGAACTCAGACATACAAACTCACCTGTCAAAAGTGCAATATCTTGCAATATAGCTTTCTTCCCGTCCCCAAATCCTGGACATTTTACCACAGAAATATTAATTGTTCCTCGCATTTTGTTCACAACAAGAGTTTCCAGCACTTGGCTTGAAATATCTTCAGCAATAATGAGTAGAGGAACACTCAATTGGGTGCTCTTTTCCAGCAAAGGCACAATATCTTTCACAGTTGATATCTTTTGATCAGTCACTAGAACTCTAGCATTTTCAAACTCCACTAGAGATTTATCCTTGTTTGTAATGAAATGAGGCGACATGTACCCTTTATCAATCTGTAAGGAAAGAACGTCAGAAGAGGAATCAAGGAAATAATATAGCAGGAGGGAAAAATATATTTATATATAAAAAAGAAAGATAGGAATATTATTAATGCATTGCTAAAAAAATGAACAGTTCCATTAAAAAATAACAAAATCAGATTTGTACTCAAATAATAAAAAGTGAGCGTATCTAGGCATTTAACTTTATAACTTTATAGCCTCATTACTAACTCAACGATCTACAAATATTCATGATGGATATAAAACAGATTAATAGATCAAAGGAAAAACAATCCAATTCTTTCACCAAAAGCCACAAATTTATCTCTTAACATGTTCAAAAGATTGACAGGTTTCAAAACATGCCATACAGCAGTAGTTAGAATTACATAAAATGTAGCAATAAAAAAGGATTGATCATATATTCACACTTCAACGTGAACCCGGTTGATCCCAAATACTACAATATAATATATATAGTTTTTTTTTTCCAGGGATAAGAAAGAATTCCCTATTCAGAGGGGTAAACAATTTACCTTCATTCCTTCTTCAATCAGAACAGAGGTCTCAGATGATGAGGAAGATTCAATTGATATCACTCCATCACGGCCAATTTTATTAATAGTTTCAGCTATTAAATTACCAACATATACATCATTCCCTGCAGATATTGAAGCTACAGCTGCACACACACACAAAAAAAGAACGATAAATTGTCGATAAATAGAAGTCAAAAAAATATTGATTTAATTGTTGATTAAAGATAAGTAATGACACCTTTTATGTCATCTTTTCCTTTCACAGCAAAGCTTTTCTCCTTCAGAATTCTGATCAACTCTTTTACTGTTTTATTCATTCCTCTTTTCAACGTAGCCGGGTTAGCCCCAGAAGTGATGGCCAACAACCCAGCTCTAACTACTTCTCGAGCCAAAACAATAGCAGTTGTTGTACCATCACCGGCTGAATTATTTGTTTTAGTTGCAACCTGCAATATGTATGATAGATAAATGTAAACCAACAGCGAGCTAAGCCTTGTCCCCAGAAAAATTGGTTGGCTACATGAACCGTTTTTCAAAAAATTATAAACACAGTGGAATCTGTACAACAGGAGATTAAATTTACCTCTTGGATTAGAACTACTCCTGTATTCTCAATTGCATCAGAAAGCTCTATGGAACGGGCAATTGTAACACCATCATTAATCACTTTAAGTGTTTCCGATTCTAAAAGAACCACATTTCGTCCTGTATGCTTCAAAGTAACACCAATAAACTTTTTTCCGGAAATAAAACAATTTTAATGAAAAGTTTATCCATAATACTAAATTCAATCCTTGTGTTAATAATTACTGAAGAGAACTGCCAACACGGTATTCTTTCACATTAGACATCTTAACAATAAAGAAAATTCACGCAGCACAAATCTTCAAGCATTTGTACCTCATTTCCAGAAATGGATGTAGTTTCAGACTTTTTCGGGCCACATTACGGTGTGCCAGATAGAGGTAAAACCAATCGAGATAATATACAAGAAAACCAATTGTACCAACCCAGCAAATAAAAATACAGAAATACCAAAAAGAAAAAACGATACCCACAATCGAAAATGCCCACCTCTAGGACCCAGGGTTACAGAAACAGCATCAGCGAGCTTATTGATGCCAGAAAGTAAACCCTCTCTGCATTCTCTGTCAAAAGCAATTCTCTTTGGCCCAGCCTTCACCACTAACGGTTTCTTCTTGATATTAACAGTGCTTCTCGCCTTCTTTCCATAAAGTATATAGATTCAATTTTTTTTCAACATCCTAATAAAAAAAGTCAAAAAGAAGATACAGAAAGAAAGAGCAAAAAACAACGTTTGACTTACATGAAAGTTGGTTATTTGATTGAAAAACAGAGGCGACGAAAACTGCAAAGACATTTCCCTCTTAGCTACTGCTAGTCCTGGGGTATTGAGGGGGTTTAGGGCAAAGGAAAGAGGAAGAGGATTTCAAAAGTAACGTTGAATGTTCAGTAACACAATTAAACCTCGTTCTAGAGTAAAAATGTATTTTGAAATACTGATTTGAAATTTTGAATCATTTGATAGAAAATATATTGTTGG
>CAIGRF010094205.1:0-19546 GCA_903798235.1 Fraxinus ornus
TTATAGACTATCCCCGATCAGTTACAAAGACAATGTCCTCGACTTCTCTTATTACTTCCCTCAGCTTTGTGAAGAACCAACGCATCGACAGATCATTCTCGCTATTGATTATATCAAATGTAAGAGGGTAAATATGGATGTTGACACCTTGGCATGTAGTAATAATCAACTTGCCTTCGTATCTAACTTTTAGAGTTGTATCATCGACAAGAATTAGTGGTCGTATCGTATTTTGAAATCCCCAAATTCATTGTCCAAGAGCCATGAAGAAAAACATAAAGCAATTCTTGCCCTTTATCTCACTAAAAAATGCCGAGCAAAGATTCGTTGTCCATATGTTATGATTTGGCCAATTTAGCATAGTTCTTCTCGACTGAGCTCATTAAATCCTCCCATGCCCATTTTTTAGCCTTTCAGGCCATCAGTAGCTCACGAGCACTCCATACTCTCGACAAACGTCATCATGTCCGAAGGTCTGTAGATTGTCCGTGGATTCTAATACTTGTGCATTATCTGTTGACCAATAAACCATGCTCGGAGCTTGCCTATGATCATTTCGATGAATTTCCACTTCACAAATATGTCCCCGTGTATATTTGCGAACTACAAATAGCTTCGTGTCCATCTTCGTCCATTGCAAATGCCAATGGTGTAATGCCTATAAAAAAATAGACTTGAAGTTTTACCAAAAAAATCTTCTTTATCTAATTTAAGCAGAAATTCACTTTTATTCAAATCTTGTTATTTGATAGATAAATTGATAATGTTAATCCAATAATTTACATACTACGATTTCAAACCATAAATTTAAAATTTAACATAAAATGTAAAATGCCTGAACACTAAATAAAAATACTAAGATAATGTGCACAAATCTTAACATAAAGATGTTTTCAAATAAAATGTTGAAATTATTATGTCTAGAAATTTTACTTGACTATCCCATAAGCATTACTTGTTCAATCTTCCACGCGTCCACACGATCCGTTCTAATATGAAAGGTTATTGTAAGAGTGAATATTTTGAAAATATTTAGTAAAAATACGTGCATATTCTTATTTAACATGATATAAATATAAAATAACATAACATATCGACATTCTTAGATTTATAGCAAACTAGTCGTGATATCCAATAGTTCAAGAGTTTTTTTAAGAATTACTGTATCCCTTAGGATTTAAATATTTGACCAAACAGTCAGTCCCGAAGGATTTAACATAGAAATCGACCTGAAGACCTGATAGTATTTCATGTCAAAATTTATATTAATATCATGAAATAATAATTTACCACTTTACACGAAGTATTCTTACCTCAATTGACACCAAAGAAATTCTGAAATACAGCTTGTAAAATAAAATGATACTCCTTTTCAAAAGTATGGGCGTGAGTAAACGTGTGAAACGACAATTTTTGTGTGGGTAAAAGAAAAACTTCTCACCTCAATACCTATACATTCACTTTACGCCTAGGACACACAACTATAGGAATTGAAACGTATTTTTGATGTTAATAAGGTTTAATGGGTTAATTACTATATCATTATCCTTGATTAATGAGTTTAATGGATTTTAAATTATTAAACTTCAAATATGGTGTCATTTCCCCATGTAACCGTATAAATCCATGAGCCATGCATATTCCCTGTTTTTTTAAACTATATATAAATATGTGTATATATATATATATAGTGTCTATGAAACGAAATTTCTTGTTTTAACGGAAAAATTAACAGAAATTCTTATTTTAACGGAAAAGTTAACGGAATTAGTTATTTTAACAAAAAAAAACTTTTTTCACCATTAGTTTTATTATTTTCATTAAATAATATAAATTATTAACTTTTCAACTTCCCATCCATCAATTGAAAGGCCCAGGAAGCATAGAAAGTTTTTATTGGCCCATTTATTTATAGACATAACTTCTTGTGCTTCATCTTCCAACTTCCGATGTGGGATCGACTTTGGCTGTGTGTTACTGTGCAAGCAAGCATTGAAAGAGGCTTCTTGAGTTTCTGCCCTTTCTCTGATTTTTGAAGCATAGTCGTCCTTTTTCTTGCTTTGGGTGGTGGTGATCCGAAAAGGGCGTTCTGCAAGTGGTTTGCCAAGAGATTCTTACATCTAGATATAGTTGCGGACTATGATTACATTTTCATGTGGGATGAAGATCTCAGAATTGAAAACTTCAATCCTCATAGGTATGCAAAATTGATTTATTCTAAAGAGGGTCAGGGACTCCAGGCCCGCATCCGCGGATCTGGGGCAGAGGCCTAGAGCATGCCTAGACTTTGATGGTGTTTTTCTTAAAAGAAAAAAAATGAAAAACTTGAACTCGAGAGTTCTAATACAAACCTGAGATTGCTGTGTCGAAATGTTTTGGGTGTTCTTTACCAATATGGAGTTGATATTGTCTTTTTTGGTCATGTAAGTTGAAATTATCCAAACCCTCACAGGTAAACTTGTAATTTTTTTCAGTATCCACTGGATAAGCTGAAGCATCTTGGGTTTTTCAGACTAAGTCTTGGAATATAAATAAGAAGATTCTCATGTTTCCATTGAATTATTTGTGTTGAAATTAAGAGTAACTATCTTTCCACAAGTGGATATCCAAATGATAATATATATGTTATTTGAATGCTACAGTTTTGCTATTTTTTACAGCCACCATTTCATTTTAAATGTCATGGCTTCATTTATTTAAAACAAGGATTATTAATTTCATTTTACTAAAGAAAAATGAAATTACTTCTTCTTAGGTTCATGCCTATGAGAGGATGAACAGAGTCTTCAACTATACTTTAGATTCGTGTGGTCCTGTTTATATAACAGTTGGAGATGGCGGTAACATTGAGAAGGTTGACGTTGATCATGCAGATGATCCTGGAAAATGTCCCTCTGCTGGTGACAATATTCCAGAATTTGGAAGTTTATGTCGTATGAACATCTCCTTTGGCCCTGCAAAAGGAAAATTCTGCTGAGATAGACAACTTGAGTGGAGTGCCTACAGAGAGAGCAGCTTTGGGCATGGAATGCTTGAGGTAGAGTCTAAGGTTATGAGCTTAAATATTCAATTGATAAATTTCTGTATATTGGCCCAAGTTTCAACTATCTGTTTTCTACTGTTGGTCTTAAACTCCCTGTAAGGAATCCTTTGATTGGCTTTTAGCTCAGATAACATAGCAATTTGGACTTTCTCATTCATTGTTACCGTAGTAGTATCACTTGTATGTCATGTCCCATATTATTTGTGGCACCGTAAAAAATATCTTCCATATTTGATCACTCCTCTGTCTCCCTACTGGTTCACCACAAAATTATGGGTCTTACTTGAGCTAGGCATAACTTCACAATAGAGATTTTAAAATGTTGAACCATTAAGGCCTATGTCGTATCTTTGTTGTGTTTTTGGCAAGGAATTTTGTCTGGGGTGTTGTATTAAGGGAAAAACCACTGTTGCTACAGAGTTTAGAAGCTTGGAGCGAAAGAATAGAGTTCTTTCAGGTTTTATTGCCTTGAAATGGACTACTAATATCCAGATCACGGAACTTGAATAATATAAAGAGAAATATGGAACTGAAACAAGTTTTTTATGTGTAGGCATTGCCATTATACAATTAATGGAGGACAATAGAGCGGGCCGAAGATACAAATCTAGGTGTAGCTTTCGCAGTATAGATTTCAAAAATGTGGACAGATAATTAAGCTTCAAATAATATTAAAAATACGAAACGCATTATGTCGCTTATTCTTCACATTGACACGCCTAAAATTGTGATTCTTGATTTTCGACCTCGAAATCTCGCAACGCATTATGCCTTTAAGAATACTGGTACTACTACATTTTAGTCAATAGAAAAAATGAAACTAAAAAAACAAAATGGATGTGGAGATTATCAATTTAAAAATGCTAATAATTTATTTGATAAGGTACATTGAACTCAATGAAGAAAAAATATTTATTTATTTAGTTTTGTAATCAAAAAATTTATATGTAAACTAAGTAAACGTGCATTGCACGTTGCTTTAACCTAGTATATATATATATAACTTATTTTTTCTATTAGAATAACTCTGACATAATAGTTCGAAACCATTTTTTCTTATTCCAAATTATTTTATTTAATACGAGTTACAAAATGAGTATAATATTTGATATCCTTCATCAACTACTATAATACTTAAATATTCGATCTAAACCAAATTTACGATAAATTCTAAAAAGTACACGTAAGCAAATAAATCATTTATGCAAATAAGTTGGTTGATTTTATGACTTCAACTTTTGGACTTTAGTGCGACGACGAGGTTAGACATGGACTATTTCATGCTAAATGACCAACATTAAATTTAAGCCCTTATGAAAATTTGGTGTGTTAAATCAGTTCCCCTTAAAAAAAATTTGTCCTCGAAATTATCTTATTTAGTCGAAAAGCTCTGGATACATGACTTTTACATCATCTTCTTTCTCAATCATCCGATACATTTCTTGACGATCGAAAATTAACTGAGTCACCTGAAGCATTTCACTATATGTAATCGTACGGTGAGATGTCATGATTTCTCCAATCTCTGGACGCAATCTTAGTTTGAACCTCCTAACCTTTTTTGAATCGATGTTCACAAGGTGTGTAGCATACCTAGAAAGTTGTTCAAACTTTCTTTCATACTCTTTAAGCGACATATTTCCTTGTGTCAGCTGTAGGAACTCTGCCTCTCTTCAATCCCTCATGGATTGGGGAAAATACTTTGTCATCACTTCTTCTTTAAACTGTACTCAAGTCATATCACGTTGTTTTGCTTTCGTTCTGGACTCCTACCAGTGGCCTGTTGCTCCATCCAGCAAAAATTCGGCACATGATACCTTCTGTGCATCAGTGTATGCAATGTGTTTTTAGATCATATCTTGTCCTCTTAACCACTCCTTGGCTTCCAAGGGTCTGCTTTGCCATCAAAAGAAGGAGGCTTGAAACGATGGAACTGCTCCATAATTGAACTCTGTTGTTGGCATTTGTCGATCCATTCTGAGGAGGTATTGGTGCTTGATGCCTACCAAGATCATGCACCGCTCTCATCAGATCTTTGAACATAGCTGCTTGGTCTTGTTGTCCTTCCATTTCCTTTGAATTAATAAAATTTAAGTTTTGTCTTTGAAATATTGGACAACACAATAGCTTAATATGTTAAAAGGGAAGTGCGAATCTTATTAATAATACTCCTTGGAATCATGATATACAATAGCTCGACAAATTTTAATTTTCAGTAACATAAATGACAGAAAAATCTCCCCATACAGAGGAAATAGAATTTAAGCTTCTAATTCCTATGAATCATGTGAATCTTCTTTGGTGGAGCTTCATCTTCGGGGGAGTCTTATGCCTCAAGCCCAGACTCTATGTCCATCTCAACCAGTGGTTCATGTTCATGCTCATGATCATTCTCTAACTCCAACCCAAAGTCATCCTCATACTCCAATTCGAAATCTTCCTCTAGGTTCGATTCAAACTGAGTATCTGGCTCGTGCTCTGGTTTAGACTCAACCTCATGATCGAACTCATTTACTATCTCCAGTTGAAATTATAAGCTCTCACTCTACCTAGCTAGAAGGGTTGACAATATATGCTGAACTCAATCGTGTTTGGGAGCTCTGAAAGGTTACCTTCTAGCATCTCATCCCTAACCATAACTCCAATGTCTCCCCATTGAGGTGGAAGTGAGAGTAAGAGGATATTCACAGCCTCAATATNGAGGTTATTCACAGCCTCGATATGTGTGATCTCTAGCCCTACATTCATAGCCGCCATACATCGTTCATGGATGTCTTGCACATGTTCGAAAGTGAATGAGTCAGGCCAGTCATGAAATTATCATAGAATTGAATGATGGACATACGGTTCAACGCGGCTCTACAAGTCGTGGTCTTTTTAGCGATCTGATATGTTCTAACCATGTTTGTCACATAAGTGTCCGATTATGTTATATCTTTGTTACTGATATCAAACAATGCATTGTGCTCTTGTGGTTTTAATATAGAGGCATTAATCATACCTTATTCTATATTAAAACAAAATGATAACATAAATAACATATTTCATTCTAACATCATAAGCATTTCCTGAATTCAAGCTTAAATAATTCGTATATCATGCTCGAAAAATAAAATTGAACATAATATTTTATTATGTACCTTGGTTTGTCGACGGTAGTTGATTGATGAGTGTTAAACGCTATGGGTCTCATTCAAATATTTGTTTAAAATTTAAATATAATCACAACATAGAACCGTAAACAAATAATAGGTAAAACACTTTTTATTTTTGTTACACAAGATTATATATATATTTTTTTTTTTTTTTTTTTTGTAACAAGGATAGTAAAAAATGCAAAAGTGACACATGAATATGAATCAATATCAACTAGTGCACTAATAGCCAATAATAAAATTGAATGTTACGGTGATTTATTTTGGCGACAATTAATTCCAATAGTTTAGTTGCAAACTGTTATAGACATGGTAAAGGAGAATGGCTAAGTAATTATATCCAAGTTTTAGTTAGTTCAGAAAATAATGATAAATAAATAAGAGATTATGATAATAAACAAAATGTTGATTATAATATAATTTGCAATAAAAAGTAAAAGTCCTATCATGATTCAAAACCCAGTTAATTGGTTATAGGATTTGAATTGGCAAACCCAGCTAGACAAAATGATTGAAAAGCGGGTTACATAAATAATCAATGTCAAGGAATAAGATAAGGCATAGTGTTCAGAAATGAAGATTTAAGCAGAATACTGTCGAAACTTAAAATTTCTTTAACTTTTAGATTTATATGATAATGATAGATATACCAATTGGACTTGATTGAAGGATGAACCGAGTTATCAAATAAGTTCAAAATAACTTGTATCCTTCCAAAGAATTTATCACATTTCAACAGAAGACCCAATTTCAGATATTAACATTCTTGATTAGAATACGTGTCGACAGTCAGGTGAGTCAACATCAATGAAAAAAATAATAAATTAGGTAAAGTCTGCTTACTGATGATGCAAAGTGACCATGTATATTATTTTTTCACCAATCATTATTAGTGTAAACAGGAAATCAAAAGAGCCATTAATTCAGTTTACGATCGAATTTATCATCGGCAAAAACAGTCAGCAGCGAAAATTTTAATTATATTTGTTGATATTGAAAATTATACAGACAAAAATTCTAGCCAACTTAATGTGACAATAGAGACTCGATTGATAATGAAAGATCATAACACTTTTGATACAACGATTTCATCCTCTTTTCTAAGGAGATATTTAAAATATGACAAAGTTTTGTAGGGATTTGTAATGTGAAATCAAGTGTTCTTGTATCTCTCATTATTCATGTCTCTGCCCCTGCTTTTCTTCTCTTTTTATAAGGAATATCTTGCATGCATCTGTCATTTGCCCATCTTGTCAATTACAGTGCCGAGCTGAGAAAGTACATTCATTGGCACGTTCGGATTGGCTAAAGAGCTCAGCCGTCAGGTCATTATGAATTAATCTCATATGTGGTCCCCAATAATTAATGAATTATTTAGGGAAGGAAGCTAAGATATTTCATTGGTGTAAATAGTTGGCACTGACGTAAGATCTGCCAAGTGTCATGATTTTGTAGATAGTTTGTACACTGTATAAGAGATCTATAATCATTATGCTCCTTTGAACCTTGATTAACTACATAATCGAGCTGACATTGCATTCCCGAACTCACATTAGCACGAGCTTACTATACATATTGATCCGTACTTTGTCGACCTCAGAGGTCGGTCATCAACAGATACCCACAAGGTCAGCACTTTACCTGGTGACGGGCTGACCTTAGCAATACTGGATATATATTTCTATTTTGAATTTGTAACAATAATTAATGATGTGAACAAGTGTCACACTATGAACGGGTAATGAGCTATCAAGCATAATGATTTCTTCATTTGGAAGTTTCAACAAAATGACACCGTTTTGAAGCAGTAAAATCAGGCCATTGATTTTTCCTCCATTTTTTCATCTTACTCGTCCAAATTGCACCTTTTAATATTCCTTTCTTTTAAATGAGTTTCACTCTTCCTTTTCCTCACTTTTACCTTCTTATCTTTCAAACTTTTGCTCCTTCGAAAATTTTCTTCTCATCCCTATCACCTTTTGAGTGAGGTCGACCGCATTTGGGTATTTTCTTTTAACAAGAATACTTTTCATTTTTCCCGTGTTTTTGTGTTATTCTCAATTTTTATATGAGTTCGGACAAATCACGGGAACAGTCTTGGGTAATTAACAGGAAGATTTTGTACCTTCTTCGTTCATCCCACCATTCAGCCCATTCTTTGCCAGTTCGGACCGTCAGGAAGTTTTAACACCCATTCCTATCAGTTCGATCTACCCAAAACAACCAACCATTCATAGAAATATGGACCAAAATCGTGGGAAGGGGGAAACGAGTTCCCAATGAGGGATTGAGGAAAATAGCCAAGAATGGGAGACAGATTCCTATAGGTCGATAGTTACTAGGGATATGTTAGCTAGTTGGAGAGCTGAATATAGTATTCCTAGTTTGGTAGAGCTAGTAATACCGTCTTCTTCTGACCGAGCTAACACTCCTCCAGTAGGATGTGTAGCTCTAAATTCGGCAATCCTTTAAGTCGGCTTAAGACTCCCTTTCCCTAGAATCATTCACCAATTTTTGTCTTCATTGGGAATAATCTTACTCAAGTCTGCCCTAACGGATGGAAGACCTTAGTGGCGACCTTAATTTCGTGGAACAAATTAGGCCACCCCGAACTTAGTGTATCCCAATTTAATTCCTCTTTTCCTTTAAAGAGGATGAAAAAAATTCGAGCTGGTGGTATACTAGTGTTAGGCTTAGGACATGAGGCCCCTTAATATTAGATAGCCCCTCCTTAATAAAAAAGGTAGAAAGAGGAGTTCTTCTATGTACTGGGGGAGTGGCATTTCCATCATGCCGAGGTGAATAAAGAGATTGTAGTCCCTTCCCTTTATGTAAGTAAAAGATTGCCTTTAATTCTTATTTTAGTTTTATATCGTGATCATTCTTTTAGTTACTATATTTTTCTCTTGCAGATTACAAGGCATCTTCACTGAGAGACAGGCCAACATCATTCGTGCTTTCCCAACAAGGCAAAGGTCCTGTAAATTTGTGATCTCAGACACAGATTTATTCCAAGTAGGCATGTTTTAGTCTCTGCTGCCTACTCCGATCTCAATTGCGATTTCGGCCCCTACCACTTCTCGTAAGTATGCTTTATGTTGTCTTTTTTGATATTTGTCTTTAACATAAGACTGATCTAATATTAAAATTAATTTCAGGCTGAGATCCAAGTGTGTTGGGATACAAGGCAGCGAAGGCAGCTGCCAAAGGAAAGAAGAAAGACCTTCCTGCCAAGGTTGCGATTGAAAATGAGGAGATCGAGGTTGAGCCTGAGCAACCTCTGAAGAGACGCCGATATGAGGAACCGCCTCGCAATCTAATCCGGCATTACCTTCTCATGGGAAGTCTACTTCTCTACTGTCCCCTAGGGGTCACCTTCAGTGCCTACTGCCATACCTCTGACTACGGTAGCTAGCTCCTCAAGGTTGCACGATAGATACCCTGATCTACAAAGACCAAATACTGATAACTTGGTAGGTCGTCGACCTGAGTTTTCCTCGACTTCTTCCGAGCTCTCTCTCCTGCTAGGGAGTCTACTGCAACACTCTCTTCTCCTTTGAGAGAATTAGCAACTCTCCTTACTAGGAGTTGGAATGAAAGGGAGTAATAGTACTTGGTTGAGATGACTATTGGCAAAGATATTATCTAAGCCCAGCTCCATAGCCACAGGTCCATTCTGTATATGATGTCGGTGGCAGAGAAGGTAATTTTTCAAGTTAATTCATTTTAAGAATGGTGTTTTATAACTTAAGTCCTTTTCTTGTTTGTTAGGTAAAAGCTGAGCTGGGTATGATGCTTAAGGTAAGAGATAGGGCCTCAGCCTTATTTGACAAAATGGAGGCAGAAAAGGTGACCTTTGCAGAAAAAGAGAAAAATTATGAAGACCGCCTAAACAAAATGGGGAAGGAGCTGAATGCTAGGCTAACCATCGAGCTTAAGCTGATGGATGAAAAAAAAGCTTTGCAGCTTTGGGGAGAGAAAGCCACTGCTCGAGCTGAAAATGAAAAGAAGGGGGCTGATGAAGAGAGCTCCGGTAGAAGAAGTAGTTAAGAAAGCTGAGGAAGATGCTATGAAGGTAGCAGAGGTAGAGCTCAAGGTTTCCAAGGCCATAGAGAATTGGAGGGCCTCTCATGAGTTTGACGCCCTAGCTCAAGATGCCTATATTGTTGCTTAGGGAGAAATTATCAAGCATATAAACAAAGAATGGCCCAGCTTTGATACTACATTCTTGGTGGAGGCCTATAAGGAGCAGCAAAAAGAGCTCGAGCAAGTGTCAAAGGCAGTAGGGGTCTGGATCACCCCGGCTGACGAGGATTTTGCTCATGAATTTGTGCCTCCGTAAGATCCCCCAACCTCCTAGTTTTATATATGATGTACTCAATTTTTGTTAAGTTAAAAACTTCTTTTGTAATTTCTGATTCCGATATTATTAATGAATGTTTGTTTATCAATCTTACTTTTTGTCTTGTGTGAAAATATTATTATCTTTTATCACATTCATTTAAGCTAAACAACACGTGTAATTTGTATTACATCTTGCTAACAAGCAAGGTTTTAAATATTTTTCTTTACTGGGAAATCACACTAAGTGTTGTAGCACATGCAACCTTAGCTCAGCTTGCTGATAAGCAGGGCTTAAGTATTTTCCTTGTAGGAAATCTTACTAAGTGTTGCAACACATGCAACATTAACTCGACCTACTAATAAGTAGGGCTTGAGTAATTTCCTTAAAGGAAATCTTACTAAGTGTTGCAGCACATGCAACATTAACTCGACCTACTAATAAGCAGGGCTTGAGTTAGTTCCTTATAGAAAATCTTACTAAGTGTTGCAGTACATGCAACCTTAGCTTGGCCTACTGATAAGCAGGGCTTGAGTAATTTTCTTGTTGGAAATCTTACTAAGTGTTGCAACACATGCAACCTTAGCTCGGCTTGCTGATAAGCAGAGCTTGAGTATTTTTCTTGTAGAAAATCTTACTAAGTGTTGCAGCACATGCAGCTTTAGCTCGGTATACTGATAAGTAGGGCTTGAGTAATTTCCTTGTAGGAAATCTTACTATGTGTTGCGGCACATACAACCTTAGTTCGATTTGCTGATAAGCAGGGCTTGAGTTTATGCTTTCGCAAAATTTTTATCTGTCAAAACACGTGTTTTATTATAACGATTGGTGCATGATACAAGGTACTTTGCTATTTTACTGATAATATTTCTTAAGATATTATGCATTCCACGGGTGCATTAGGGATCTGCCCTCCATATCTTCCAGCTCAGAGGCTCTTTTACGTAATACCTTGGTTACTTTATGAGGGTCTTCCCAGTTCGGTCCTAAAGATCCAGAGTTCAGTTCTCTTGTAGCTAGAAATCATTTCCTCAATACCAAGTTACCGACCTCAAACTCTTATTTCCTACCCTTCTGGTTATAGTACCTTACGTTGCGTTGCTTATACACCGCATTTCTGATTTTAGCCTCACTCATTTTTTCTTCTATTAAATCTTGTTCTCCCCGTAATGCCTTATCATTTTCTCCTTCTTGATATATCATCGTCCGAATGCAAGGAATTCCCATTTCAAGGGGAATAACCGCCTCCGCCCCAAAAGTTAAGGAGAAAGGGGTTTCTCCAATACATTTCTATAAGTGGTGCGATATGACCATAACAAACTAGGGAGTTCCTCAGCCTATCATCTCTTAAGAGCATCGAGTTTGGCTTTTGCCGTATGCTTGATGATCTTAATGACTGGTTCAACTTGGCCTTAGCTTGAGGGTGGTTTGGCATAGAGAAGTACTTCCATATGCCGAACTCTTTGCAAAAAATTAGTAAAGCGAATATTATCAAATTGTTTCCCGTTGTCAGTCACGATGGAGTGTGATATTCCAAATCTGCATATAATCGATTTTCATATGAAGCCGGTAGTCCTTTGCTCGATTATCTAAGCCAAGAGCTCAGCTTCTGTCCATTTAGTGAAGTAGCCCACTGCTACGATTGTGAACTTTGCCCCCTTTTCCAGTTGGCATGGGGCCAATTAAATCAACCTCCCACTTGGAAAAGGGCCAAGAGGCCATTACATAGTTCAACTCACTTGGTGGAAGCTTAATGTTGGGGTTAAATCGCTGACATTTGTCATGTTTCCTGGCAAATTCTAGCGCATCCTTCTTCATAGTAGGCCAAAAGTATCATTGCCGTATTATTTTATGATCCAACAACTGTCCACCAGCATGATTCCCACACACTCGTTCATGGACCTCGTGCAAAGCCTAGAGCACTTCTTCCTCATTCAAACATCTTAATAAAGGTAAAGAGTATCCTCGCTTATAAAATACATCGTCGAGTAATGTATACCTCGTCGACCTTACTCGAAGTTTTCTTACTTCCACAGGATCTTCTGGACATGAACCCGTCTTTAAGTATGACCTGATATCATCCATCCAGGTTGGCTTTGAGTCAGATTCCATAGAGATGATTTCTAGTTCTTCGATGGCTGGATGACAAATCCTTGCCTCTGGTATGCTGTCAAATTCTTCTATTCCATCACTTGTTGCCAATCAAGCTAAAGTGTCGGCGTGGCTATTTTGGGTTCGAGGAATTTGTTTAACTAGAACAGTTTCAAAATTCTTGAACTTTCATTTGACAACCTAAAAATATTTGTTCATCCTTTCTTCTTTAGCTTGGTATGCTTCGTTGACCTGATTAACCACCAACTGTGAGTCGCTATAAATTATCAGGTGAACAACCCGCATATCATTCACCATCCTTACGCTCACTATGAGTGCCTCATATTCAGCTTCATTATTTGAGGCCATAAAGTCGAAGGACAATGCTTCGCAAAATAAATGGTTGTTGGGGCTGATCAAGACAATTCTAGCTCATGATCGAGTCTCCGTTGGGGAGTCATCCACGAAGAGTTCCCATGGTGGGTTGTGAGGGAATTCTTCTATTGGAACTAAGCTGAACTCCGCAAATAACTCAGCGAGGGCTTTCCCTTTCAGGGAAGTGCGGTGTTTATACCTTACGTCAAACTGGCGCCATCCGACCTGAAGTATCTGGCTTTTGCAAAACTTGCCTTAACGGATAGTTGGTTAGGATTTTGATCGGATGTTCTAAAAAATAAGGCCTCAACTTCCTTGCCACTATCACCATAGCATAAGCCAATTTTTATAAGGGGGAATAACAGAGCTCGACTTTATACAGGGCCTTGCTTACATAATAAACATAATGTTGTATTCCTTCCTCCTCCCTAGCCAACACCTGCAAGATATAATATTTGCACTTCCCCTGCTTTGGGGTTTTGATAACACTGGGGGTCGTGCTATTTGTAATTTTAGCTCGTCAAAAGCATGATGGCACTCAAGAGTCCATTCAAATTTATTTCCCCCTCGCAAGATATCGAAGAAGGGTTTACATTTATCGGTTGACTTCGATATGAAACGATTGAGTACGGCTACTCGCCCAGTTAAGCTATGTACCTCCTTAAGCTTTGTCAGGGAATGCATCTCAATGATGGCCCGTATTTTTTTCGGATTAGCTTCATTTTCCCTCTGATCAACCAAATATCCTAGGAACTTTCCTGAGCTTAGACCAAAAGAGCATTTGTGTGGGTTCAGCTTCATCCCATATTTTCTCAATACTTCAAACATTTCAGCGAGATATAGTCAGCGATTCTCGGCATCTACACTTTTTACTAGCATATCATCAACATATACCTCCATGGTTTTACCAATTTGCTTAGCAAACATGGCATTGACCAAGCGTTGGTAGGTGGCCCTAACATTTTTGAGACCGAATGGCATCATTTTGTAAAAATAGAGCCCTCGGTCAGTTATGAAAGCGGTGTTTTTCTAATCGGGTTCATAATAGGGATTTGATTATACTCCGAGTATGCATCCATAAAGCTAAGTAACTCATGTCCTACTGTTGTATCCACCATTTGGTCTAACCTCGGCAACAGAGAGCTATCTTTAGGACATTCTTTGTTCAGGTCAACGAAATCTATGCACATCTTCCAATCACCATTAATCTTCTTTACCATTATTGGATTGACAATCAATTTTAGATATTTTGCTTCACGAATGAATCCATTATGGAGCAACTTCAGCAATTCTTTATTTAAAGCTTCGCTATTGTTGTCGTGGCTACACCGCTGGATCAAGACCTAACTTATGAAAAATGATCTTGGGATCGATCCCTTTTATGTCTGAGTGTTCCCATGCAAAAATATCAAGATTCTTCAGAAGGAATTCGATGATGTGACCTCGAAGAGGTGATTATAACTTGTCAATCTTGAGTTCCTTCAGCGGATTGCCTGGTTTGACCTCTATCCTGCCCAGTTCTTCCACGAGTTCTCCCCATTTTATTCTCACGCGTAGATCTAATGAACTGAGGTCAGATTCTATCAGGCATATCGTATGAACTTCCGAATGGATCCTTACTCGACATGCCTCAGCAACGTATTTATTTCCCTTGCCCTGTCCTACACTATATGGTTTGAGAAATTTAAAGGAATAGTGATACATTGATACGATTTCTTTGAGGTTGAATAGCAATGGTTGTCCCATGATGGCATCATATGGAAAACTTGAGTCCATAACTATGAATTCTGCATTCAGTTTAGCTCGGCGTAGAACTTCGTCAATCTCGACGGAGAGCTTGATTTTTCTTTTCACTTTGGTAAGGGCTCCATTGAGCCCTAGAATCATGATGGGATATGTTTGCAGAAAACTCAATGGGATCCTCATCCATTCCAATGTGTGGACATAGAGCATGTTGAGGGAGCTCCATGTATCAACTAGGACTTTGGGCACAACAATTCCGGCTATGTGGATTGAGATAGTCATGATCCCGAGATAGGGACATGGATCCACATGTCTTTCCTCAAATGAAAGTTGATCATCGACAACACTTCGATGATATTTCTCAGATATACCAATCTTAGTTAGGTCGGCAACAATGGGCCTTTTGGACTTGTTCTTTCCTGCCTGTTCGTTTCCTCTTAAGATTTGAATGCGAAGGCTGGGTAAATCAATATTGTAAGCCCTTGCCTCGACCTAACTTCCACGCACGACACCTGGTCTATTTGGAATTTGAAACTTCATGCAATAATGATTTATTGAGGTGGCGGCTTGCAACTCATGCAATATGGGCCTCCCTAATTTGATATTATAGTTTGAAGGAAGATCTACAATAATGAAATCTGCTAAAAAAATTTTTTTAGCAAGGGAGCTCACCTAACTCCACACTTAGAACAATTTGCCCTCGAGCCTCTATAAGTTTCCTAGAGAACCCTTGTAACCTTCTGGAGTATGGCTAAAGATAACGTTCTTGGATCCCCAATTGTTCCAGTGTTCGAAGATACAACACATTGACCGAACTCCCATTATCGACTAGAGTTCATGTACTCGTACCCCTACAACAGTTATAGCTATTACCAATGCATCACTTTGGCCCTGCAGAATCCCATAGGAATCTTCTTCTGAAAATCCGAACCATTCTGAGTATGGAGCTGTGTTGACCTCGAGTTCTGGTAACACTACATTGTGATTGTGCCATATACGGGCATTGCGCGCTTCCTCCGCTGGCCCTTCTAGATCCTTCAAGGTATTGATTACCACCTATCAAAGTTCTGATCTCAGCTCGAGGGAGAGGATCCCGAGCTTGTGAACTGGGCTGAGCTCGTTGAGTTGTTCCTGACTAGTTAGGCTATCGATTGTCAGTTTGATTTGTTTGTCTGGGTTTAGCTACGAGCTCTTGCAGGCGACCTCAGCGAATCAAAGACTTCACTTCTTCTTTCAGATTTCTGCAATTATCAATATTATGTCATGTCATTCTATGATATCGATAGTACCTCCCTTGATTTTTCCCTGGAAATTCTTTTTTCTAAGGTGGAGGTCTACGAAATGTTTCTTTTTCCTCTGCTTGTAAGAAAACTTCTTCCAATGTGGCAATTAGCGGATGGCATTCATGAAATCTTTCTGGGTATGGTTTGGAACGGCTTTGGTTCAATCTGTCATTTCTTCTTTCACGGCTAAAATCCTTATCCGCCTATTTTCCTTTCATTTGTTGCAAAAACTGTGGATTTGGTTTGAGTTCTTTCTGATTCGATGTAGCTTCCTCAGCACTGATATATTTCTCAGCTCGACTTAAAAACTCATGGTACGTTCGAGATCCGTCCTCGTGAACGGACCACCAAAACCTTATTTTTGGCCTTAATCCGGAAAGGACTGCCATAAGCGCGGCATCATCAGAAATCTTCTCAACCTCCATTGACTGGTTGTTGAATCTACTAAGGTAACTCTTAAGTGATTCAATTTTTCCTTGTTTAATGCTTACCAACCTCTTTTTTAGAGTGGTTCTTGCTTTCGAACCCATAAACTGGGCAAAAAATTCAGTAGCGAGGTCATTCCGACTTTTTATGGATCTTTGATGTAGTCTTCTAAACCATCTTTAGGCCTTATCTCCCAAGGTGAGCGGGAAAGCAGGACACATTATGACATCTCCTGCTCCTTGAAGCTCCATCTAGGAAGTATATTTGTCCATGTGGCTAACAGAATCCCCTTCCCATCATACCCGGTTAGCTCTGGCATTTTTAACTTTTTAGGTAGGGGTTCAGCAAGGATGTCCTCAGTAAAGGGAGAATGACGCTTTGTGAGATATTCCTTCATACTTCCTTTGTCCTTAGCATCCAGGTCGGTGATGTGTTTCTTCAATGCACTCATTTCAGGTTCTGGCCATTCTGCTGAGCGTTTGATATGGGGTTCCTCATGTCTACTCGCACCTGTCAGAGAATGTTGGGAACCCAATCTATCAAATACGCTGTTAGTTCTCCTTCCAGTTGGCCTTGCAGTTGTAGGAAAACTTCTGATCTCTTCAGATTGGCTTTTGAAAGATTCCCCTCCTGAAAACTGAAGAGTCATCCTGGTTCGAGGTCATTTGATTCTTTCCCGTTGGGGAGATTCTACCTTAGTATCTTGTGGCGGAGCGTGAACCTGGTTTTGTTCTAACCTGTTGACAACATTTGTTAGTTTATCGATGGATTCCCTCATTGCGATCATTTGAGGATCAGTAGCATCGTTTTGACTTCGTCTTCTCCCAGCATTTTGGGGGTGGCTAGTTTGTTCAGGACGGGTGTGGGATTGATTTCCAGACGTTGATGAATCATTCATGGTGATATTCTTTTGTAGGTTTTATAGAGATATAGTGTTGTGTTTTAAGTCGGGGGCCCTCCTTCTAGCGTCAAACTGTTGACATTGAAAATTATATAGAGAAAAATTCAAGCCAACTTAATGTGACAATAGAGACTCGATTGATAATGAAAGATCATAACACTTTTGATACAACGATTTCATCATCTTTTCTAAGGAGATATTTGAAATATGACAAAGTTTTGTATGGATTTGTAATGTGAAATCAAATGTTCTTGTATCTCTCCTTATTCATATCTTTGCCCCTGCTCTTATTATCTTTTTATAAGGAAAATCCTGCATGCATTTGTCATTTGCCCATCTTGTCAGTTACAGAGTCGAGCTAAGAAAGTACATTCATTGGCACGTTCGGATTGGTTAAAGTGCTCGGCCTGTCAGGTCATTATGAATTAATTTCATATGTGGTCCCCAGTAATTAATAAATTACTTAGGGAAGGAAGCCAAGTTATTTCATTGGTGTGAATAGTGGGCGCTGACATAAGATCTGTCAAGTGTCATGATTTTGTAGACAGTTTATACAATGTGTAAGGGATCTATTATCTTTATGCTCCCTTGAGTCTCGATTAACTACATAATCGAGCTGACCTTGTATTCCCGAACTCACATTAGCACGGGCTTACTGTACACATTGATCAGTACTTTGTTGATCTCGGTAGGGATGGCAAAAAAATTCGTTCAACCCGATACCCGTGGGGCCCGCCTAACCAGGTAAACGGGGCGAGGATTGGGCGGTGGTCATTACCCCGAAGTGGGTACGGGGCGGGTGTGGGAAATATAGTCCTCGCCCCGTTTAAAGTTAATTTCAAATTTAAATTTTTTATCGAAGAAAAATAATAAATTTATCATTATTTTTAAAGAGAACATAAGTTGTTTTTAAGAAATTAGTAAAAAAGTAATAATATTTACTAAATGAAGGCATAAAAAAATAAAATAAATAAAAAGAAAAAGAAAAAATAAATGGGGCAGTAAATGGGGCAAGAGACTTGCCCCGCCCCTGCCCCCCACCCCGTCCCGCTTTAACTGGATATAGAGATGGAGCAAGGTAACAAAAATACCCGACGGGACGGGGGTGGGAATACGCGACCCGTCCCATACCCTTCCCGTTGCCATCCCTAGACCTCGGAGGTCGGTCATCAACAATATTCTAATTTTAGACCTTAATCCATAAAATTATAATTAATGATAATCTTTAAAAGAAAAGAATGTCATTTCCTTGGCTTTGATATCAATCTATAACACCTCAAAATCTTTTTTTTTTTTATCTTATTATTCTATTTTTAATAAAAAAAAATAGACTTGAAGTGTTATCAAAAAAATCTTCTTTATCTAATTTAAACGGAAATTCACTTTTATTCAAATCTTGTGATTTGATCGATAAATCGATAATGTTAAACCAACAATTTACATACTATAATTTCAAACCATAAATTTAAAATTTAACATAAAATGCCAAATGCTCGAACACTAAAAAAATAATAAGATAATGTGCACAAATCTTAACATAAAGATGTTTTTCAAATAAAATGTTGAAATTATTATTTCTAGAAATTGTACTTGGCGATCCCATAAACATCACTCGGTCAATCTTCGACGCATTCACACTACCCGTTCTAATATGAAAAGTTATTATAAGGGTGAGTATTTTGAAAATACTCAATAAAAACACGTGCATATTCTTATTTAACATGATATAAATATAAAATGACGTAGCATACCGGCATTCTTAAATTTAGAGTAAATTGGTTGCGATATTCAATAGCTCAAGGAATTTTTTAAGAATTCTTATATCCCGTATGATTTACATATTTGACCAAACGGTCAATCTCAAAGAATTTAACATAGAAATCGACTCGAATATCTTATAGTATTTTATGCCAAAATTTATATAAACATCAAGAAATAAGAATTAATCACTTTTCACTAATGTATTCTTGCCTCAACTTGATACCAAGTAAAACTAAAATGTAATTTATAATGATAATATGTAAAATGATAGTGTGTATTAGAAAGGAATTTATAAAATTTCACAATGAAACACTCTCATCTCACACCACATAAATATACATCTCCCACACGTAACTCCAAGGCAACTCAAAAGATTTTTAGATTAATTGAGAATTAATTAAATTAAACTCTCTAGTTATTATCAAG
>CAIGRF010094221.1:0-13374 GCA_903798235.1 Fraxinus ornus
TCATACTTTGAATTTTGCCATTTTCACCATTTTTCGCTTCTTCCTTTCGATTCTTCATTCAACCATTGAGTTTTACCTATATAACATAAAATACAACAATTTTGGATATATTTTGTCAAAAAAACTACCAAATTTCGATATTTTAGGACCCTAAATAAGTGTATTTTATACACTTATCAGAGTGATATGAGAACGGGATTGTTCCTGCAAGTTTGGTGAAGACAGGACATGCGATGCAATTCTGGGACTTTGGGCTTATAGTGCAATATTTTGAATTTGGTTAAAGTTACAATTTTGTCCCTCCCTAAAACCTAGATTTCAAAATTAGGTTTAAAATTGTTTTGACCTATTTTGTGAATTTTAACTAATTCAATGGTTTTATTAGAATTGGGGATTTTGATCAGAATAGACTTTGACCGAAGTTTTGAAATTGTGTCAATTTAAGGTTAAATTGAATTTATCTTAAAATTTTGAGTTTTTAATATCGATTTAATTTAATCAAAATTAGGAATTTCGACCTAAATCTTGACCGAAATTGGAAATTTTCAATTTTATACTGAATCTTGACTTAAATTGACTTGATGATTAGAATTTCGAATTTGATCACAATTAGAATTTTGACTTTAATCTATGTTTTGATCTAAATTTTAACTGTAAATTTGAAATGAATTGGCATGATTTAATTTGGATTAAATCTATAGGAGTGCATGGCATTTGTCTAGTGAATGATTATGTAGTTGGCCTACGTGACTCGTCTGAATAATTGATTTATTCATTCGTGCTTTAATTATGAGACTTTCGTGCCCATTTTATTGATTTTTGACATGTGAGCTCGTTCACGTAATTATAGGCCCCTGTGTTCATTTTATTAATATTTTTACCTATGAGTTTAGTAATTACAGGCTGTGTGTCCATTTATTTTAGGCCCGCATGTAATAGAATGTAGGTCACAACGAATATATATGTTGCAGCAAGTAATTCAGATTATTGTATTGGCAGCTATGCTACAAGTCCCGGGATTAAATCGCGGGTCAAAAGCATTGGATGGAGGTTTGCTGGGCGTCAAATGGCGCCCCTATTTTGACTCGAGATGTAATCATGGGACAACCAGGTTTGCCCTTGTATTGAAGCTTTGTCACAATTTGATGATGGAAGATGTAGTGTTTTTTTTTCATTTTATTTAATTATTTTAAATTGAAAATGTAGATTTACCATTTTATATTTTTAAAAATTGTCAAATTATGATTAAACGCTTGAATTTTGATCAATTAAAGGTTTTTTTTTTTTTAACAGAAATCATCCGGGAAAAATGTTTTGATTATTGTATGTTACAAAGGATAACTCTATTTGTACATAATCTGGGTTACATAACGGTGTCCATACATTCACATGAGTGGAGTCCATTCGAATATTTTATTCAAGCGGACTCCACCCCATGTGAGTGTATGTATATCGTTATGTACATCAAGCATCACTCATGTTACAAATATAAGTCACTTTTGAAGACAAAAAATAACAAAAAGATTTTTCTTGCAAAATAGTAATTTAGAAATCAATCATGTTACATGAGCAGATTCAAGGACATACTAAAAAACAGAAAGAACACGTGTCCACACATAATTGGACAGTTTGAAAAAAAAAATTTAAAAAATTTACACATACTGACAATTCAGTCTGTTTGTATTGTATCTGTTTTTTTAGGCTGGACAGGTGGCTTTACTCTAAATTTGAAACATGCTTCTCAAACTTTGGATTTTTCCATTTTCACCATTTTTCGCTTCTTTCTATCGATTCTTTGTTCAACCATTGAGTTTTACCTATATAACATAAAATACAACAATTTAGGATATATTTTGTCAAAAAAACTATCAAATTTCGATATTTTAGGACTCTAAATAAGTGTATAAAATACACTTATCAGAGTGATATGAGAACGGGATTGTTCCTGCAAGTTTGGTGAAGACAGGACATGCGATGCAATTCTGGGACTTTGGGCTTATAGTGCAATATTTTGAATTTGGTTAAAGTTGCAATTTTGTCCCTCCCTAAAACCTAGATTTCAAAATTAGGTTTAAAATTGTTTTGACCTATTTTGTGAATTTTAACTAATTCAATGGTTTTATTAGAATTGGGGATTTTGATCAGAATAGACTTTGACCAAAGTTTTGAAATTGTGTCAATTTAAGGTTAAATTGAATTTATCTTGAAATTTTGAGTTTTTAATATCGATTTAATTTAATCAAAATTAGGAATTTCGACCTAAATCTTGACCAAAATTGGAAATTTTCAATTTTATACTGAATCTTGACTTGATGATTAGAATTTCGAATTTGATCACAATTAGAATTTTGACTTTAATCTATGTTTTGATCTAATTTGGAATTTTAACTGTAAATTTTAAATGAATTGGCATGATTTAATTTGGATTAAATCTATAGGAGTGCATGGCATTTGTCTAGTGAATGATTATGTAGTTGGCCTATGTGACCCGTTGATTTATTCATTCGTGCTTTAATTATGAGACCTTCGTGCCCATTTTATTGATTTTTGACATGTTAGCTCGTTCATGTAATTATAGGCCTCTGTGTTCATTTTATTAATATTTTTACCTATGAGTTTAGTAATTACAGGCTGTGTGTCCATTTATTTTAGGCTCGCGTGTAATTGATATAGAATGTAGGTCACAACGAATATATGTTGCAGCAAGAAATTCAGATTATTGTATTGGCAACCGTGCTACAAGTCCCGGGATTAAATCGCGGGTCAAAAGCAATGGATGGAGGTTTGCTCGGCGTCAAATGGCGCCCCTATTTTGACTCGAGATGTAATCACGGGACAACCAGGTTTGCCCTTGTATTGGAGCTTTGCACAATTTGATTATGGAAGATGTAGTGTTTTTTTTTTCTTTTTATTTAATTATTTTAAATTGAAAATGTAGATTTACCATTTTATATTTTTAAAAATTGTCAAATTATGATGAAACGCTTGAATTTTGATCAATTAAAGGTTTTTTTTTAACAGAAATCATCCGGGAAAAATGTTTTGATTATTGTATGTTACAAATGATAATTCTATTTGTACATAATTTAGGTTACATAAAGGTGTTCATACACTTACATGGGTGGGGTCCACTCGAATATTTTATTCAAGCGGACTCCACCTCATGTGAGTGTATGGATACCGTTATGTACACCAAATTATGTACACCAAGCATCACTCATGTTACAAATATAAGAGCCTGTTTGGTACGACTTAAAATCCAATTAAAATTGAAAATATGATCGTTATTAGGTCCCATCCGTCTAATAAAAGTCAACAATAACGGTTATATTTTCAATTTTAATTTGATTTTAATCTCTACCAAACACCCTCTAAGTCACTTTTGAAGACAAAAAATAACAAAAAGATTTTTCTTACAAAATAGTAATTTAGAAATCAATCATGTTACATGAGCAGATTCAAGGACAGACTCAAAAACAGAAGGAACACGTGTCCACACGTAATTGGACAGTCTGAAAAAAAAATTAAAAAAATTACACATATACTAACAATTCAGTCTGTTTGTATTGTATCTGTTTTTTTAGGCTGGACAAGTGGCTTTACTCTAAATTTGAAACTGGGTGCATCCTGCAGGCGACACATAGCATAAAAACTCAGACGACAGAAGAAGAGTAAGACACGTAGCAAATACAAGCAAATACAGACAAGAGCTGAGGTGGGTCCCATTACCCACCTCGATTTTCGACTTTAACGAAGCCTAGTGGATAAGTCTTTCCAGGTTTTGATCTGCTGTACCTACTGCTTTTTATTTGTCCTATATGCTTTGCCGCTTCACTACAAAGCAGTCAATAAAATTACTGAAATAGCCCCCATCAATTTCCAACACTTATCTACGTTTAAGAGGGTGTTTGATATGAATTAAGTGATTGTTTGTCTCCAATGATGGGAGAAAGAATGATGTTTTGAATAGTATTTTTTGAAAAATGTGTGGTTAAAATTGAAAGAAAATTTATTAGTTTGTGACTTTGTGTGTAGAATATTTTATTATTTGAATGTGTGGTAGAGATTGATTATTGTAGAAAACAATGTTTTGAAAAATGGTAGACAAACCAGGGCTAAAATTAGATTTTCAGTAGATTTTGATAGAAGTTTTTAAAAAGTGTGGTTGAAAAACTATGGGATCCATGAAAGATGTGGTTAATATTAACTGTTTGACTTTGATTTAGATTAAAATCTGATTTTAATTCATACCAAACATGGCCTAATTAATCAAGATTTTCAATAGTAAAAACATAAATAAGAAAAAGAATAATGCTATGTAGTTCCACTGTGATTGTGACTCTAAATGATACATGCGAGAAATTTTTTACAGATTGTCAATTGACAAGCATTCATTAAATGTTGGACATAAAATAAAGTTAAATCATTCAATGCAGTATTGCTACCTCATCATTTGTAATTCTTTTGAAATCTTTATCTGTATAAACAACTTTATTCGATATATATATATATATATATAATGAAACTGTAAATTTAAGATGAACATTGACGACATGCTTAACATGCAAATTGGACGGAAAGTTATGTTTCCAATGAAGACTGCTGGACTAGATTCTCCTTATCAATCGCCATTTGAAAGACATTCAATGTTAAAATTGATATATAAAAATAATAAAGAGTTTTTTTATAATAATCGTTGATTCTTGATTTGAAATAGTTAAAAAAACCGACAGCTTTCATTAAATGGTGTTGGTTACTACGTGTAAAAGTGGAATCGTATTTTTACAATCACACTCCACGATTAACGTGTTCGAGTAAACAGCGTAACAAAAATATTGGTTCTCTCGTGTTTCAAATTTAGAATATAACAATTAAAATATTAACTTCAACTGTTATTGAAAATCGTTATGATTATATAATTACAAAAACGATAGAAATAAAGTTAAGGTATGCATTTAATTAAATAAAATAAAAAATTGGATTATCCATATTGAGATGGAATTTTAATAATGTCTTGCACTTAAGCATGCTATAAATATTATTTAAATTTTTGAAATAATTGAAAACCTTATCTACATTGGACTATTTTTGCCAGCTATTAGCTATGTACCTTTGTTTTTCTTTTTTTAATCAAAGCAATTATTAATAATTAATTAATACTAATTATCTTCATAGGTGGGGAAATTTCACTCTAGGTCCCTCAACTTGTAAGTTTGTTTCATGTTGATCTCCTAACTTGTAATTTTATTTCAATTTAGTCATTCTATCCATAACCATTATCGAACCCGACGGGGACTACTAACTTGCACGATATCAATCATTTCCCAACTTAATATTTTTGTCGAGATAGCCTTTTTGGATACCTAATCATGCATATATCACATATTTTATTATGGCAACTCACGTGTATATGCACATTTATTTTGTTAGTCAGGTCGTAAATTTCACCAATCAAACCGTGAATTATGCTAATCGAGTCCCAAAATTTATCGATATTGATAATCTCGTCGACATGCAAGTCAAAAGACATCTAGTGAAATTTTTGGGGTTGTTTTTTTATGTCTACAACATTAATCGAAAGTAAACTCCAAAGAGAATAAAATAATATTGCGGTGAACAGTGTAAACAACAAGCTTTGAGGCAGCTCCACTGATCCATTCCACTCACATAAATATAAGCAACTCACTTCCCCTTACGTGTTCACTTCTTTTCCTATGTTAGGGTTTTGAGGGATTTTCAATTTCGTGAGTTGAAGTGTCAAAAACTGGTAATTTTCCTCAGTTGTTTCTTGAATTCTATCACTGTCTGTTACTTGCTATATTATTTTCTGTAATATGATTATGTAGGTTGTTTCTGCATTGTTCTTACTGGTGGGATTTATCTACTGTGTGTCTTTTGATTTTTCAAAAAAGTTGTTTTATCACGTATCTTAATTGTGATCTGAATTTATTCTATTCCTTTTTTATTCTCTGTTCTTTGACATGAAATCTGATGTATTATGAACCCTATGATTGGATTCACTTGTCAAAGTCAATTCTTGCGAGTAATTTCTATCACCCTTTTTGTTCTACATCTTGTTTGTTAGGCGTAAATTTATCCTTATTTCTTGCTTGCAGTAGTAGAATTATTATTTGACCTCGAGAGCTTCGAGTGTTGTGGGAATTTTATTTATTAGTTTTTTTGTTCTATTTTTGGAAATTTTCATAGAAAATTGAGGTTTTGGGATGTTGAGTTTGGTTTAGTTAGCCGTTGTGGGAAAACAAGAATAAGAAGGGTTAAAAATTGTGGAAAATGATGTCTAGATCATATTCGAACCTCTTGGATATTGCATCCGGGGAGAACCAGACATCGTTCACCCGGATGAGTGTGAACCGGCGGATCCCTCGTATTATGACGGTTTCGGGTATAATGTCTGATATTGACGATGATTCCTTGGAGAGTGTGTACTCTGATCCATCGTCTTCTTCGATTCAAAGGGATAGGATTATTGTTGTAGCAAACCAGCTGCCCATAAAGGTGCATAGGAAAACTGATCACAGTAAAGGGTGGATGTTTAGTTGGGATGAAGACTCACTTCTTCTCCAGCTGAAAGATGGCCTTGGGGGTGATGACATTGAAATTTTTTATGTTGGCTGTCTTAAGGAAGATATTAACCCGTCTGAGCAAGACGAGGTGTCTCAGATACTCTTGGAGACATTTAAGTGTGTTCCAACTTTTGTCCCTCCGGATCTGTTCAGCAAGTATTACCATGGGTTTTGTAAGCAACATTTATGGCCATTGTTTCACTATATGTTGCCTCTATCGCCAGATCTTGGTGGTAGGTTCAATCGCTCCTTGTGGCAGGCGTACGTGTCAGTTAATAAGATTTTTGCGGACAGGATCATGGAAGTGATTAACCCGGAAGATGATTTTGTGTGGGTTCACGATTATCATTTAATGGTCCTGCCTACTTTCTTGAGGAAGAGGTTTAATAAAGTGAAGCTTGGGTTTTTCCTGCACAGTCCATTCCCGTCATCTGAAATTTACAAGACTTTGCCAATAAGGGAAGAGCTTTTGCGAGCTTTATTGAATTCTGATTTGATTGGGTTTCATACTTTTGATTACGCCAGACATTTTCTCTCATGTTGCAGTCGGATGCTAGGTGTGTCGTATGAATCCAAAAGGGGTTACATAGGCCTTGAGTATTATGGTCGGACCGTAAGCATTAAAATTCTTCCTGTTGGCATTCATATGGGGCAACTTCAATCAGTCTTGAGCCTTCCAGAGACAGAGGCAAAAGTTTCTGAGCTCATCAAGCAGTTCTCGGCACAGGGGAGGACAATGTTACTTGGGGTCGATGACATGGACATATTTAAGGGCATCAGTTTGAAGTTATTAGCAATGGAACAGATGCTATTGCAGCACCCTGAGAAACAGGGAAAGGTTGTTCTTGTGCAAATAGCCAATCCTGCTAGGGGCAAAGGGAAAGATGTGAAAGAAGTTCAGGACGAGACATATGCAACAGTGAAGCGAATAAATGAGACTTTTGGAGAACCGGGATATGATCCAGTCATATTAATTGATCGACCTTTGAAATTTTACGAGAGAGTTGCTTACTACGTTGTTGCTGAGTGTTGTCTGGTCACTGCAGTTAGAGATGGAATGAATCTCATACCATATGAGTACATAATTAGTCGACAGGGAAATGAGAAATTGGACGAAGTTTTGGGCTTGGAACCATCCATTCCTAAAAAGAGCATGTTGGTTGTGTCTGAGTTCATTGGGTGTTCTCCGTCTCTAAGCGGAGCAATTCGAGTCAATCCGTGGAATATTGAGGCAGTGGCAGATGCAATGGAGTGTGCTCATGTGATGGCTGAACAGGAAAAACAATTAAGACATGAAAAACATTACAAGTATGTCAGCACACATGATGTGGCATACTGGGCTCGTAGTTTCTTGCAAGATTTGGAAAGGACTTGCAAGGATCATATGCGCCGCAGATGCTGGGGTATTGGATTCGGCTTAAGCTTTAGGGTTGTTGCACTTGATCTTAATTTCAGGAAGCTGACAATGGAGCACATAGTTTCGGCTTATAAAAGGACTACTACCAGGGCTATTCTTCTAGACTATGATGGGACGTTAATGCCTCAAAATTCAATAGACAAGAAGCCAAGCTCCAAAACCCTTGAAACGTTGGATATTTTATGTAGAGATAAAAATAATATGGTTTTCATTGTCAGTGCCAGAACCCGAGTCGAATTAGCCGAATGGTTCTCGTCTTGTGAGAAGCTGGGAATTGCAGCAGAGCATGGCTATTTCTTAAGGTATGCAAATCACATTTTTAGGGCATGTTTAGTATGTAGTATTGGATAGGATTCAACACTACAATGAGTAAAATATTAACTTCTTTTTATTTTTCTGTATTTTGTTGTTTAGTCCACGGTGCTGAACTTGCTATCATGGTTTTTATATAATTCTTAATTTATGTGATACACCTTACACGAGTCTGATCTCGAAATTGGTTTTCCCGTGGCAGGACAAAGCGAGATGAAGAATGGGAAACATGCGTGCCTGCTGCAGAATGCAGTTGGAAGCAGATTGCTGACCCGGTGATGAAACATTACACTGAAGCAACCGATGGATCAGTGATAGAAATCAAGGAAACTGCAATGGTTTGGTGTTACGAGGATGCAGATCCCGATTTTGGATCTTGTCAAGCTAAAGAACTTCTTGATCATCTTGAGACTGTGCTCGCCAATGAACCTGTCACAGTTAAAAGTGGGCAGAATATTGTAGAAGTTAAGCCACAGGTATGTGATGATGTGTTTCGATAATTTGATTTTCTCATAAAATCTCGCTGTAATAGTCATACATAAACACCAATAAACACGAGGCCAAAATATATGCATTTGTACTAGATTTGGTTGTATTGGAGCAAAAAATATAGGAGGAAAGAAATCTCTGTTAGGCAAAATTAATCAGAATTATGATATTGCCTTCTCTATTTGGTTTATAAGACATGCAATCTTTCATACAAATATTTATTACAATTTAAATAGTTTAGTTTATTTATGTAATGCACACTAGTTCATATCTTATCCTGGCCTAAACATCTTCTCTGGCTTATAGAGGTTACTTATCTTGAAGCTTTTTCTTAGATGTACACGAACAAGAATGACTTTACTCTGGTGCCCAATTATTGACTAATTGCTTGGCAAAGTAATCATAAAATATTCAACATGTTACTCGTAGAAGCTGTTGCTCAATTTAGCTATATCCTTTGTTGAACCACCTGATCTCAAAACTTAAGCTATTAGATTTGACCAAATCTATATAATTTAAATATTGTTGTTAACACACCTCTCACGTGTAGTCGGTATTTTTTCCCCATCAAAGCCTAACTTGTGTACAATTCGTTTAAATGGATGGTGACAAAATTTGGACACAGGAACTTTGCATGCTCTAATGCCATGTTGGACCATTTAATTTAAATGCCTAAGCTGTTAGATTGGGTCAAGTCAAATGTATATCATTTAAACATTGTCTTCAACTTCCTTTCATTCTTTACCCTGTAGTAAAATGGGGATACAAAGGCAAAAGCTTATAAATAATGATTATGAAAAATATATTGTTTATGGCATGAGCTCAGGTAAATTTATTTGATCTTTGTATACCGTATTGGCATGTCTGGCAAGGGGAATTGGATAGTATAGGATAATATTAAGAAAGAAAAATTAAAATCTTGTTCATGTACTAATTAGTCTGCATTACTTTTGAACATTTGAAACTTGAACTTGCTTTTACAATTGAATTTGACGTGACTTTGATTATGCAGGGAGTTAGCAAGGGGATTGTGGCAAAACGCCTCCTTCATTCGATACAAGAAAAGGGGATGTCATCCGATTTTGTCCTTTGTATAGGAGATGACAGATCTGATGAGGATATGTTCGAGGTGATCAGGAGCTCTGTTGCCACTCCATCTATGGCTCCAAGTGCAGAAGTGTTTGCCTGTACTGTGGGTCGGAAACCGAGTAAGGCAAAATACTATCTCGATGATACTGTAGAAATTGTCCGACTGGTGCAGGGACTAGCTTCTGTTGCACAACAGATGGTACCCTTGTAGGCTACTGGAAGACAATCAAAGAATTTCTGTAATAGTATGTACGTACCAGTTTCTCCTCTTTCACTCTCGTCAAAGAGAAGCTGCATAAGTTGTGTTTGTTCTTTCTTTTAATTCCGTCGTGAACTTTTGTGATCAATTTCTTGATAGATGTATATATTAGTGATTGAGTATTCAGCATTGGGAAATTATAGAAAATCAAGGGTTTAAAGATTGATTTTAAAAAATCAGGTCTACAATTTCTTTATTAAAAAATTTGGTATTTTATTTTAAATATTAAACCCTTAATCTATCAAAACCATAACCTAATTCATCGACGGGGTGGAGGTGGTTGTGATGTGGTGGCGGTGATGTCTGTGTTGNGGTGGTTGTGATGTGGTGGCGGTGATGTCTGTGTTGTTGAGGGGATAGTGATAGTGGTGGATCTGGTTGTGGGTTTGTGATTTTTTTTTGTTGGATCTCGTGGTGACAGTTGTGTTGGTGGTGGCGCCGTGGAGTGGCAGCTTTCTCTGGTGTTGGTGGTGTGGCGTTGGTGTTGTGGTGGTGCCGAGGTGAGGGTGGTCGCAAGTGGCGGTGATATGTGACTCACTATCTGGCGTATGTGACCAAAATTCGGTAATATGTGACTAAAAATTATATAATCTGTGACCAACTAATTTTGAAATATGTGACCGTGTAACCTATAAATTTTGATCTGTGACCAACTAATTTTGAAATATGTGACCAACTAATTTTGAAATATGTGACCAACTAATTTTGAAATATGTGACCATTGTGACCTACAAATTTTTTGAGATGTGACCGTATTGGTGATTGAAAAATAATATGTGACTAACTAAATTGTAAATATGTTACCTGAATGGTCGTCGGAATATTTGCCGGAACGGAGTATTCGTCGGAATAGTTGCCGGAGAAGAGTGGTGGTCAGAATGGCCATCGGAATAGTCCCCGGAATGGTAGGAGTGGTGCAGGTGGGGTGAGTTAATTATATTATATTTTATTAGAAAAAAAAAAAAACTGATTTTTGAATTTTCAAACTATAAACCTGATTTGTGATTATACACCTGATTTTTAATTTTTTCCCTTCAACATTTGTGTTTGGTTTCATCTGGGCATGAAAACTTTGATAAAATCGAACTAGTGTTGGTTGTAGGAAAAGTGATTTGTTTACGAGTAAATGGCCAAACGGCCCATGCAATAATTGATACCATTTAGGGCAAGTTGGTTGGGTCCACTAAATGATACGTAGTCGGTGTAGAGCCACCTCCGCCATCAAGAGGCTTGTGATGATAACCAATCCTTGTGACGGTACTCTATTCATCATTACATTACTTGCCTACTATCTATCCTCGTGTGGAATAAATATCACAACGCACTACATAAGTTGATATCAGATGTGAAACATTGATACACGAGTTTTCGGGTAATTGTGTCATGGATTATTGTTGCAAATGTGAAAGAAGCTATATATTTCTAAAATGAAAGAAATTATCGAGATGATTTTGACAAAGTTAGATCGACTACTACTAAAATCCTAGTTTTTGCAACAGTTGCGTACTTCTATGCAAGAAGAGGTCACCGCAACGAACCTCCATGTCGAAGGGAGGGGTATGAATACATATCAATAATAGGCATAACACGAAATGGACATCACTAGTAGGTAAACTGCTTGAAATTGAAAGTTGATGTTGCGGTTAAAGATAGTCATGGTTGGTATATTGTTGAAATCACAATGATGAACATAGAACTATCCAAGGACATTGACATCGATTCCTCTTTGATGACTGTAAATTAATTTTCTATTTGTTGCATGTGTAGAGATTTTAATGTAAGAGCATGCTTGAAACAAGGTGGATCAACCGACTTGGCTTGGAATGGATTCTCAAGCTTGATTTTGGGTGATATAAGATCGATATCATTAGGCATAAGCTATAGTTTTTAGACAAGTGATGGCAATATCTTACATCAGTTCATATTAGAGTTGAAGGTCTTACATTCAAGTTGATACTGGAGAATTTTCACAACTAAGCTTGGGGCGGATTTTCAAGCTTAGTCATGGATAATATAGGGTGATTTGCATTAGAGAGATACTACATGTACAGTCATTAGTGGGGTGTAAATTATAGGGTGATTTGCATTAGAGAGATGCTACATGTACAGTCATTAGTGGGATGTAAATTTACACCCCACTAATGACCGTACAAAGGGGTTTTTCCTTTGCATTAATGTGAATTGACGCGTGGCTCTCATCTCGATAGGCATTAGGGTTTGGTTATGTTGTAGAATATGTTATCTAGCTACACCAAAAATAATTCATATTTATAACATAATAAAAATGCGCCAAGCCTACGGCCTAAAGCCCAAATATTGGAGTTGGGGTAATCTACAGAAATTGTGGTAGTGATTCGAACACGAAATTTCGTGTCGAAAAATTAAAAATGAGAAAAGAAAAGAGTAGATTTATTCAAGTAAATTTAGAGCTTCCACGTTGGTATTTCGAGGAACAATGAATTTCAAATTCAAATTCAAAGGTGGCATTTTTTGTTTCTATTTCACCAATCCATGGTTGGGGATAATGTTAGCATGTCGAGATTCGAGAACTTGAGATTGAGCGCCTGTCTGGTTTCTTAAGTTACTTTTCAAAATTCAACATTAAGCACTTGTTTGGTCCTCAAGATTTTCAAAATATACTTTTTTCTTTCTTATTTTCAACCATATTTTTCCATAAAATAATAATACAAGCAAATTCAAAACTTTTTCTTATTTTTTAACCACATACTCTCTATCAAAATACTATTCCAAAATACATTCAAAAAAATTGGGCTAAAACAAGCTCTAAATCCCTGTTTGGTGGGGGGATTAAAATTCAAATTTTAATCGAAATCAAACTCAATAATTAATTTTAACCATATATTTTATTGGACCTGCAACTTTTTAATTACGCATTGCATCAACTTTTATCAAAATTTACTAAAAATCTTATTTTAATCCCCACAAAACAGGAGCGAAATTTAAATACACATTTTGTAAAATTTACAAGTACTACCCACTTATTCGCACTCATTTCTACCAACTTATATTTTTAACATCTAAAAGGGAAACCCAAACAAGTGCTAATGTGGGGAGAAAGTTTCATCTTACTATGAAGAGTAGTCCAAATTCTTTTACATTATTCTATGTTTTATTATTTATTATTTAATTGATATATGATTTATTCCTTGATAACAATTTATTAAGATTTTGAGTTTCATCTTTAAATATCAACCTTACTAATA
>CAIGRF010094248.1:1437-13081 GCA_903798235.1 Fraxinus ornus
ATAGTTTCCATGAACCTGACTGACCACGAGCTGGGAGTCACTGCTAATTATGAGTCTTTCGATTTGCAGTTCCCGTGCCAACCGAAGCCCGGCCAGAAGGGCTTCGTATTCCGCCGCGTTGTTTGTTGCTGGGAAGCCAAACCTTACTGTGCATGTTAACTTATGTCCCTCCGGGCTAACCAACACTATTCCTGCCCCCGATCCTGCACTTCCTGCGGATCCATCGATCGAGAGCCTCCATATTGGAGGCTCGGAGGGTTCCATCTTTTCTTCAGTGATTGGTATGGGGGTGAACTCTGCCACGAAGTCTGCCAGGGCTTGCCCTTTGACAGCTGTCCTTGATTTATAGGTGATGTCAAATTCACTGAGTTCCACGGACCATTTGAGTAGTCTTCCTGAAGCGTCAAGCTTTTGGAGTACTTGTTTTAGAGGATAATTTGTCAGGACATGGATGCTGTGGGCCTGGAAATATGGCCTCAGTTTCCTGGAGGCTATTACCAAGGAGAGCGCCAACTTTTCCATGTCAGGATAGCGTGTTTCGGCGGCGACCAACGCCTTGCTCACATAGTACACTGGCAACTGATGACCGCCTTCCTCCCTTACCAAGACGGAACTCAGGGCCCCCGAGGTTACTGCTAGGTATAGGTCCAATACTTCGTGGTTTTTAGGCTTGGATAGGAGCGGTGCTTGTCCTAGGTGTTCTTTCAGCCCCTGCAGGGCCGATTCACATTCCTCGGTCCATTGAAACTTGTTCCCTCCTTTGAGAATTTTGAAGAATGGTAGACACTTGTCGGTTGCCTTAGAAATGAAGCGATTTAGAGCTGCCACTCGTCTAGTTAGGCTCTGCACCTCTTTTGGTTTTTAGGGTGATCTCATTTCTATCAAAGCTTTGACCTTTTCAGGATTTGCTTCGATCCCCCTTCGATTAACAATGTATCCGAGGAATTTACCCGATGATACCCCGAATGCGCATTTCAGAGGATTGAGCTTCATGTGGTACCTCCGTAAGATGTGGAATGCTTCGCTGAGGTGAGCGATGTGGTCCGCTGCCTTCAGGCTTTTTACTAGCATGTCATCCACATAGACCTCCATCGTTTTTCCAATGACGTTGGCAAACATTTTATTAACGAGCCTCTGGTAGGTTGCTCCTGCGTTTTTTAATCCGAAGGGCATCGCCTTGTAACAGTAGAGGCCTTTGTCCGTTACGAAGGATGTGTGTTCTTCATCAGGTGAGAACATTGGGATTTGATTGTACCCAGAGTAGGCATCCATGAAACTGAGGAGTTCATGTCCAGCGGTTGAATCTACCAACTGGTCTATCCTGGGAAGTGGGAATCTGTCTTTTGGACAAGCCTGGTTTCAATTCGAGAAGTCAATGCAGACCCTCCATTTTTCGTTGTGCTTTTTGACCAGGACCGGGTTGGACACCCATTTCGGATATACAGACTCTCTAACGAGGCCGTTGTCAATCAGCTTTCTCACCTCTTCTTTCAGAGCTTCATACCTCTCTGGATTGAGAGCCCTTCTCTTCTGACGGTGCGGCGTAGCTTTTTTGTCAATGTTCAGATGGTGGCAACTATCGTTGGGATCGATGCCTATCATGTCACTATGCTTCCAGGCGAACACGTCCAAGTTCTTTAGTAGAAAACTTTTCAAGCTTGTTTTCATCTCCGGGGGTAGGTCGTTCCCTATTTGTAATTGCTTCGTTTGGTTCGCAGGGTCGTTAGGAAAGGTTTCCAGCTCTTCCATTGGGGCTGTCAATGGTTCGCAGTCTGTGATACGTGGATCCAGCTCCTCCAAACCAGCGGTTCCTGCTGTTACTTTTTCTGGTTCTGGGATGGTATTGTGTCGGGGGGGTTTCTCCTTTCAACGGCCTCTGTCATGACGATATCTTCCCCTTGTTTATTGGCAGCTCCTAGTTCGGAGATATCCTTCATTTCGACATCAATTAGGACGACGTTCGTTCGAGGTTCGGCTTTTCTGAGAGAATTAGAGTAGCATTCCCGATGCCCTCTTTGGTCGCCTTGAATCGTTGCGATACCACCTTCAGTGGGGAATTTCATGCAGAGGTGGTGGATGGAAGTGACTGCCCATAGTTCCTTCAAGGTAGGTCTTCCAAGTACCCCATGATAGGCGGAGTGGTTATCAACTATAAGAAATTCCATAAAATGTCTGGCGATCAGAGGCTCTGCTCCCAATTCTATGGACAATGTGATTTTTCCTCTCGGGATGATGCTGTCCCCTGTGAAGCCATACAAGGGGGAGTTCATTGGGGTTAGTTCATGATCCACCTTCATTTTGTCAAAAGTCGTGCCAAATATGATGTTGACCGAACTTTCATTATCCACCAGCATCCTTTTCAGGCCGTTACAGGCCACGACGGCCCTTATTACTAGAGCGTCGCAGTGGGGGTAATGTACTCCAACCGTATCTTTCTGTGTGAAAGTGATAGGAGGGACAGCTGTTCCGTTAGGGGACTGATTCACCACGTAGCTAGTCATGGCTGGGTCACCAGCTTCTCTGGCGTAATTCTTTTGGGAGTTTCTGGAATCCCCTCCTACATGAGGTCCACCGATAATGGTGTCAATTTCCCGAATTGGGTCAAGTTCGGCGTTCGACAGGGGGCTCCGCCTTTGTCTTTGGGCGTCCCTAGGTCTTTCGACGTCATTATCCCTTCCGCGCGGGGGATTGTCCCTGCTGAGTCGCTGTTCGTGGCTCAGAGATTGTGGGTTTGTTCTGTTGGGTAGGTTTTTGGCGGGGCGTCTGGCAGCATCCCGGCAGTTTTCGATTGCATGCCCGTAGGACTGATGGTACGTGCAATACTGCGATGCCTCGTCCCTATTTCTAGGTCCAGCATTCCGCCCCATATTTCCTCCTCTTATCGCGCGCCCCTGGTTTATTGGGCATTGGTGAGTTGTGACGCCAGGGCTAACTTCTTCGTACGCTAGGGTTGGCACTGCGCTGAGGGTTGCTGCGGCAAGTTCTTGCCCATGGTTCATTGGGGCCTGGCTGTTCATCAAATGGGATGTGGGTCCCCTTCCCCTCTGCATCTGCGGAGGCGGCAGATCCTGACTGGCCCTGTTCCGGTGATCCTTTAATTCCTCGTTGAGGATCTCGCGCCTTACCATTTCTAGTAATGCGTCATATGAGGCAGGGTCCTTGTTCTGCACGTCCCTCCAGAAGAGGGAATTCATGTCTAGGCCGCCTCTTAGTGCGGTCAATGCCTCTTTGTCCGTGACTTGTACGCAGTACGTCATTTCATCAGTGAATCGTGAAATGAAATTTTTCAGGGGCTCGCCCTGCTGCTGTCTCATATCCTGTAATCTCTGTATAGGCCTCTCCCCTTCTTTACTGGTTGCAAAACGCTTCAAAAAGGCTTTCTTGAATTCGGGCTAACTTCGGATACTCCCCTCTGGTAGTCTCGCATGCCATATCTCCGCCCCCCCCACTTAAGGTTAGGTGGAAGGATCTGCACTTCATTGCTGGGGTGGCCCCTTTCAGGTTCATGTGTGTTTTATAATTCTCCATGTGCTTAGCGGGGTCGCCTCTCCCATCGTACTTAGGGATTTTGGGGAGCGTGAAGTGGTTGAGCATGGGCGCATCCCTTATAGCCTTGGAGAAAGGAGAGTGTTCATCGTCATCATCCAGATCACAAGATCTTTGGGGCTCGTCTAGGACCTCATCGTCGTTCTGACATGGTTGTGGGGGGACTAGGGGGCCCCTGCTTCATTCCGGGCCTGATTCCGCCTTTCCCGCCTATTTCTAGGGGGTCGGGTCGAGGGTTCGTCCTGGTGAACCGGCTGATCTTTGTGGGGATGAGGCTCATATTGCCTATTTCTAGGGTAGGTGGTGAATTACACGGCCTATTTCTAGGCTCCTGTGGTGAGATTGCCCACCTATTTCTAGGGGATCCTAGGCCTATTCTATCGAACACACTCGTAGACCTCTGGGGCCTATTTTTGTGGTTCCAATCTGGTGGGAAGTCGAATGGAACCTCTTGTCGACCTGCGGTAAATTTTGCAGGGGGATCGATTTCAGCTACCCCTTCAGGGGCCTCTGCTTCATCATACCCCCAATTCATTTGGCTTTGGGCTTCGTCTTCTTCTTGATGATGGGTTCGGCCATCGGGAAAAACGTCTTCGGGAGCTGTATATTGGTGTTGAGGGGCCTGATGACCCTTTTGACCTTGCATGCTCATTATCATTTCATGCATGACCATGTTCTGTTGCGTGATATTTCTCATGTTTGCAGCCATAGTTGCCATCTCCCTTGTTAGCCTGACCGTGACTCTTCCCCCTCTAGTACTTCCTCTCCTTGTGGGAGGCTTTGTGCGATGTGCCGGGGCAACGTGGGAAGGTTCGCCTTTTTCGGGACGTTCCCTCGTCCTTCTCGGAGCGGTTTCATTGGTTGAACTCATCTTTCGAAAATTGTTCTTCGATCCTTATCCCATGTTCTTTTCGTGGTTTAGTTGGTTTCCCACAGACGGCGCCAATCTGTTGACCCCAAAAAATGGACTCAACAGATGTCGGGCCCACTCTTGCCACGTCAAGTACGGATCCGACGCGTTTCTATCGGTGTGGAAGCGATAGTTGAACTTAACTGAACGCGGGAGGCACTTTCCGGCAAGAGACAAAGCTTGTTCGGACTCCGACAATATTATGTGTTTGGCAATCACGCTATCAATGATCACCTTTTTTCTCACAATTGGGAATTCATCTCTCTTTCTTTATCTCCTCCATCGGAATAGTAAACATGCACCAGATAAAGTGTACCACCCTCTTTCATTTATTTTGTCCTCCCCTTTTACATTACAAAGTCAGTCTATTTATACTATTTTAACTGGTCGAATGCCTTTGGATCCATGGATACGTGGCTAAATCGCACCGTCCGAAGCCTCACATCAAGGTCACCTCCAGGCAGTTAATGCTTTAGGCATGGGTCTCGCCGTCCAAGTGGGCTGACACGCTGACATCCCTTTATTACTCGTCTCGTCAATCACTTCTGAAAGATCTTCGAATCTACGACGTAGGGAGCGCCGCCGCACCTATGGTATCAGGGTCTGGTTTGTCGAGGGACCCCTGGGGAAGGGGCTTCGGTAACTTCGGCGTCTGGCATCTTCAAGGAGCCTCGGACTGTCATGATTTTTGTCGGCTTCTGCCATCCTAATCATTAGCGACGGGGCTGCATGTGTGGGCCCCTTGCTTACGTGGCGTCATAGGTGGAGTGATGACGTGGAGCCTCGTCTTGAAAGGGGGAAACAGATGTCATTCTTATCTTCAAATATTTCACTAATTAACATATTTTTTATTTGATAACAATTTTATTTTCAAAAATCCGTTAAAAAAAATATTTTTTCCTCATTTAAAAGTATGACTATAAAATAATTTGATATAAATTATCATTAATAACGAGACATACTAATTAATTGACAATTAAAGATGAGCACTTGGTGAACAAAAGTTAAGGAAATAATTGCTATAATGAACAAAGTTCGAGGAATTTAGGGTGTGTTTGAGCTACATTATTTTGGAAAAATGTATTTTGAAATAGTAGATTGATGAAGAATGTATGGTTGAAAAAGAAGGAAAAATTATTGATGTTATGAAAAATATTATTTTATTGAAGAATGTGTGTTTGAAAATGAGTAGAAGAATGAGAATGAAAATTTTAATGTGTACCAAACATGGGCTTAATTATAATTAAAATGTGGGGTTTCAAATAAATATTGTTGTGGCAATATAACCACCATTTTGAAAATCTTAACAAAATTAATATTTTCAATTCACCCCAATATTTTATCTATATTTGTGTAATTTGCCCTTGTTTTTTGAAAATAAATTGGATTAGTTATCACAGGTTATTAGGCTGGATAGTGCTGCCCATCGGCCCAATATCACGATGACCCAATCTATAAACCAACTCCAACTTGGTCATCCGGCCCGTTTTGATACTAGGTCAAATCGAAGCCCTACTGCCCTAGATACCGTATTGGGATTAGGGCATATAAGTTTCTGCCGATCCTCTTCACAGCAATTTTCAAGGGCACAAGCAGCAAATTGAGAGAGAGAGCTCTCCGCCACCAGAACCGAAAATGGTTTGTAATCCTAATTTCTCTCTATATCTCTTTGTATGTATGTCTTTCCTTTTAGTTTTTCTCTGAAAATGGGTTATTTTTTTATTTTTTGTGTGTGTATTTAATGGTATATGCAGCCGTCACACAAGACATTTATGATTAAGAAGAAGCTGGCGAAGAAGCAGAGGCAGAATCGGCCCATCCCTTACTGGATTCGGTTGCGCACTGACAATACCATCCGCTACAACGCCAAGCGCCGCCATTGGCGCCGCACCAAGCTCGGCTTCTAAGCGAAGCACCTATTTCTTAGCTCTCTTTTCATTCTGCTTTGGTTTCCTATTAGGTTTAATGTTTTGGAATTAACTCATCGGTACTGAGATTGCAATGTAGTTTTGATGGATTTTATTACCTCTTTGTCTCGGATTAAAATAGATATTTAATTTTCATAATTTTGTTATACGAATGTTGTTCTTTTTGCCTATATATATATATAAACGGTTTGGTTCTTGGCTGAGTCTGAATCTACCTCTAATCCCTTACTGGGATTTGTTTTCTTCGGAGCGAATCTCTATAGGTAGTGGGATTAACCTGACCAGAATTTATGGATTTTTAGATATATTCTGTATTTTGCCTTTACTCAATTTATTACCATACAAAATCATCTCATTCCAATTATGCTGGACTTCTCCACCATGAGTTGGTTATATCTGCAACAAGCTCACTGTATTATCACCTGAATATTAATGACACAGTCATCATCTTTGGAGGATTATAATTAGATTACAATGCAGTGATATGAGAGTGGTTATTGCCTAATTCATTGCGTGGACTTTGCAGTATTATTGGGTTACTCTGTTAAATCGAAATCCAGGTGTCTTTCTGATTGGATCAACTTCTAACTTCTCCATGGAAATGCTATGTCAATTACATTGTGCGATTGTAGTTATTTACTTGTTGATTAGGTTTTCGTACAGCCAAATTTCAGCATCCCTATTTGTAAACTTTGAAATGCCAATTGATCTTCAATACTATATGTGATTTGCAAGATTTCCTGTGCCTGAGCAAGGGGATGGTTATTTTGGCTCTGTTTTTGTTTTTTTCCCCCTTAATTCTGGAATTTGATTGGCAGTTCAATGCTTTAGGCCGTGTAATTTGTTGTTCTGTGATTAACTCACTATATTTTGGAAGAAAGATCGCATTGTGTGATTGCTTACCCAAGTTGTTTGAAGTTCAACTTCTCCTATGGGATGTTATTGTTGACTATGAAGAATAACACGGGGAATGTGCTCTGCATTCCAGTCGTGACTTGGGTAGATGATTCTTATGTATAATCTTTTTAAGCTTCAACAAATCACCAAAATCGGGAGCCATTTTTACTTGTGATGTATATCTCTAAACCTCTTGGCTTAAATGAAATTAGCACACCTTGGACCTTATTCTCTGGACCTGTTCAGGTAGAAATAATTCTCAATCCAAATTGCAGTTAACTTCACAAATAATTTAGTAAAACGCCGAGCGTTCTTCATTGCAATCAGCAACCCACACAATGTCATAGGAAAGCATACATGGAAAGTGTTAACAGTTACTAGTGCTCTAGCAGCCGATCATAGGCAATTGCTAGTCTCATATCATGTGTATGTTCCTAGAAATTGACCAGTTTCAGCTGATGTGGACTTCAATTGTTGCCGAATAAGTAACCCAAAGAAGAGGGACCCCCAGGTGCTGCATTGACCTTTGTTGAAGGACGATCCTATAATTACGTTAAAAACAACTGTAAGAGACACTAGAACAATGTGTACGGTATGGTATCTACATACATCAATAAAATGCAAGGTGTTGTGGAACTGAATGCTTTCTCAGAATGAAAAGATGCTAATGTATGTCACCAAATTTGCCAAATGAATCAAAAGTAAGTGTGATGGTCACATGATTATATTCATCCTCCAGCTTTCACTCACAGGCGGCCCTTTTTCTAGTTGTGCCGGATGCCTAGTCGGGCACACCTAAAAATTATCTGGGGGCCAACAAATTTTACACCTCTGCTCGTTCATTAAAGGTAGGGTTGTCAAGTGCACATTAGCTAACGGGATTTCTTTACAGGAGAAGTTTCAGAGGAACCCAAGTCAAGCATTTACGATGAATCATCTTCAAAATCATAAGAAACATGTAAATTTTCATGAGGATAACCTAATCTTGCACAACCCCCTCCTCTTGAATGGAGCAATATCCTCTAGATTGCATGTGCAAAGAATGTTATATCTAAGAATAAAATCAACAACAAGAAGCATAGGATTAGTGTCTAACCGATAGAAAGTTGCCACAGTTCTGGCCATCTGCTCGGAGGTAATTGTTTGTGACAGTGTTGGTTGTGGTGTTACTACGTAAGCCTGCAGGAGCCTTGTTAATGTTGTCCACAGTTTGGGAAGCAGCAGATGGCTCATTATTCGAAACCTTTGGTGCTGGTGGAAGATTGTTAAGAGCTTCTGCGCCTCCAAAAAGGTATCCCAAAGAACTCTGGCCACTTCCAGTACAGACTCGACGGCCCATACTCTTAAAGCTGTTGCCCGTTTACAAGATGGAAAGAGCGAAAAGTTGCACATAAATCCGAGAGAGAGTGTCGAGACATCAAATGAATCATGCAACAATAATAACAAAGTGGAACAGAACAATCGATGAAGAGCCAAGAGTACCTTCATTCCTATATATTATATAAATATAAAACAGGGGACTATTGGAAAATACAGTTTCAATATTTTACATGCGTAATCCTTTGTATAGACGTTAAGCTTCATTTCATTTGAAAGTTATGCTTGGACAGGTAGATTTTTGAACTAAAAATCTCTAAAATATGAAATACTTCTATAAATGCTCAAACATAGTTTTAAAAAAATAGTTGATTGAAAAGTTGAAGCTTAGTCAAACATGCTTTAAATCTAAATAAACTTGTGCACAATTATAGATTTCTGTTGGGAAAAATAAAATTCAATCTAATCTTGTTGAACATTAAGTTAACCACTGTTTGAATTCACTTTTTCAAAATTTATTTTTAACCACACATTTTTCAATAAAATAATTTTATACGTAAATTGAAAAAAAATTATTACTTTTAGCTACACATTCTCTAAAAAATCACTACTCAAAGACAATTTTATTTTATTTTTTTTAAATGGGATTCAGGCAAGGGCTTAAATAAACAAATATGTTCGAGTTGCCCAATATTTACCTATCACAGAGGGATCTAAATTATTTGGAGAAAGGTTAAGAAGTGGACGTACAAACGCAGTGATTTTAATCATCTGACTTAAAAATAAAGCACGGATGTAAACAAATCCATAATTCAAATTAAAATCATGGTTTCTTCTTTTACAAGCCGCAATCATTATTGTAAAAAAAAAAAAAAGAATTCCATAAAAACGAAGAGTAACCCATTTACATATTCTAAAGACATATATGAACCAGATCTGTGGAAAATAAATAAAATAAAATAATTCTATGATCAATCAAGTCGAGATTGAATGTGATTTCTCGATATATAAAATGAACAGTAACTATCAGGATCGAGAATAGATTAGATTGGGCAAAATTAATCGTATAAAATATACAGCATAATCGATGCACAATGATCAAATCAATTTTTATAAATCAAGATAGTATAAATCGAATGATTTCATTGAACACGAAGAAACAAACGTCAAATGCCTACCGTTTTCCGCTTTAGGAACAGATCACGATTGATGGAATGGAATTGAACCCCTTTTTCACAGAGATGGGGTGGGGGTCGATTTGAAGGAGGGGAAATGGATATGAACTTTAGATTTGAATCGTGAGAGAAATTTGTCCATTTAACCGTTATAAAAATCAATTTCTGTAGAAAGTAATTTTATAAATTTAAAAAAATAAAATAAAATAAAAAATAGAAAGAAGGGTTAGGGGCAAAGTTGAGATGTGTGTCTATTTGTAACAGTAATTATATTACCATTACAAATTTTATTATCGGTTTGGTACACATTAAAATTTTTATTTTTATTTTTCTACTCATTTTCAACCACACATTCTTCAATAAAATAATATTTTTCACCACATCAATAATTTTTCTTTTTTTTTTTCAACCACACATTCTCTATCAATCTACTATTCCAAAATACATTATTCCAACATAATGTGGCTCAAACACACCCTAAGTACACCACAAAATTTTTATTTACTTAAATATTCTTAACTAAAATTACATAATTAGGATTTTAATACATTTTTTAATTAAATAAATTATTGTTACACCACAGATATAAAATCTAATTTCTTTCTTTCTTTTCCTTAACATCTACTTGCTCATAATTATTTCAGCAGCTTCCTATCTTCTGGTGGTGAGATTAAAAACAGCACCATAAATCCCAGATCTAGATTCTCTTTTACCAAAAATAAGGGGCAAATCATCAAAATCAACACCATCTTCAACCTCTAAATCATAAGCATTGTTTGGATTTAGATACCCATTTTCATTATCAGGAGAAATCAATCTCGAAGATAGATTTTTTTATCCAAATTCATCTTTCGCGTGTAATTCAACATACTGATGTTCAAGATTAGTTGAATAATTACTATCCATTTATATGAATGCTCTATACTTACACACACATTTAAATTAATATTAGAAGAGGAGAGAAATTTACAGAAGAATAAAGGATGGATATGGGTTTCTTGGATATTTGTCAATGAAATGAATTGAAAATGGAGGGGGTGTTGAGCTCTAGATCTCATGGTCAATGGTCGATTTCAACTTTGCTTGCATAAGGTCAAGACCAGAAATCTTCCTATCTTCTGTTTCTAGTGGCTTTGAAATAATGAGGGAAAATGTTGAGAGAATGAGGATTAATATTGGTGATGAGTACATCACAATTATTATTTTTTGTTTCAATTTTTTGTTTTTATTGAATTAGCATTATAATTGTAAATTTATTGTGGTATATTTATTAAAAATATATTTTAATTGTGGTGTGATTATAAAGTGGTGTAGTAATTAAAATTTGTAGTGGTAATATAATTACCCATTTGTTATTACGGGCAACAGAAGAGACCATTTGGAGACCTAAACGTCACAGAAAAATAAAGAGGAAATTACATTTAGACCTGTTTGACAAACATTTAAATAATTTGTTAGGAAAAATGAATATTGTAATAGTAATTTTTTGAAGAACGTAGGATCCGTTTGATTGCAAATGTGGAATTTGAATGGAAAGAAAATGAATTACAGGGAATTGAATTACCTCGAATTTGTTTTGTTGGGAATTGTAATTAATTGTGTTTGATTGATATAATTTTCTACCTGAAAAACGTTGAAAGCTTGGTTCCGTTTGAATTTATTTTTCATGAAAATTGTTCATTAAAATGATAATTTATTTACTATTGGGTCTAGAATTTGTACTAATTGCCAAAAAAAAAAAATTTAAAAATTACCATACCGAATTTCATTCGTTTGGCTTTGCTTTGCATAGAAATTGTTAATAAAAGTGATAATTTTTTGTTACCATCGTGTCTAGAATTTTTTCCAATTGAAAAAAAAAAAAAAAAAAA
>CAIGRF010094269.1:73991-99185 GCA_903798235.1 Fraxinus ornus
AAATTTTATGGGACTCGTAACTTTTAAACTACATATTTCATCAACTTTTATCAAAATTTTCTAAAAATTTAAGATAATTTCACATTGTACATGTGAAAATGGTTATCAATATTGTCATATAGTGGACCCCCCCCCTCCCCCTCTCCCTCTCTCTTCCTCAGCCTCCTCCTCCTCAAAGTGGTTATTTTGATAAAGAAAAATCCAATAAGAAAATAACCTTATATGGCCATGTTATACCGAATCGAAATCACGATTCTGAAATCATTGATTTGGTCTCACGCAATTTAGGTTTCTATCGTTTCAAAATCAAATCAAAGATCGTTTGAACATAATTCGATTTAAATTTCGATAGTTAAAAATAGCTTAAATCAAACAGAACCATTCACATAATTTTTTTTTAAAACAATTACTTATTTTTCTCAAACTAACTTTTTTATCAGATCAATTTATACTTTTGACAAATTTACTTGCTAGTCCACTTGTATTAGCTCTTTAGGAAAATAATAAATTTTTTTATCTAAGGAATAAAATTGCAAGCATAATTTTATGAACATTTTATTAATTTATCGATTTAAACTTATATCGAGACAAATATATTTATCTGGTTATATTTATGTTTAAAGTGAAACTTCAAACTAATATATTTATTTTCTCGCTGGCTTGAAATATGTTATTTTATTTCATTAAAATCGTGATTTTTAAAACCAAATCATAATTTTTTTTGTTTTTTTCAACCATATATTTCATTAGTTTTTATCAAGATCTACTAAAAATCTAGGGTAACTAGCATATAATGTCCGTGGCACCACAATTTCGTCAATTTGATAATAAATACCGACAGAATAGATATATTGAGAAAATAAATAAATAAATATTAGTTGGGTGACCCCACGCATAATTTTCCATTGTCATCAACGGAACACTTTCTTTGACTACATGGACCTACAAATTAATTAAAATGTCACGTGTAAAATTTAATTTTGAATAATAATTTTTTTTTTTTTTTTTTTAAGAATGTGTGATTAAAATGAGGCCCTGTTTGAACCTTATTATTTGGTCAAAAATACAATTTTGAATAGTGATTGATGGAGAATACGTGGTTAAAAATAAGAAAAAATTTTGAATTTGTGTATGATATTATTTTATTAAAAAATATGTGGTTGAAAAAAAATATATTTTAAAAATAATGAAAAACAAACATGCACGTAAATTCAGGCACAAAAGGACAAGAGATGTCCCAATGATCTGACAAGCGTCACATGATGTTTGTGGAAAGAATGAAATAGTACTAAAAATAAATAAAGAGTTTTAAGGATCGTTTGATCTATATTATTATCTCATTAAAATAAAAAATATGATCATTATCCATTACATTAATATTTAAATTCAAATTTTCTATCTCTTGTGTGGACCTCGATAACGACTATATTTTTCATTCTCATTCTACAATAATTTAACTCAAACATGGGCTAAATCTCAATTGACTAAAGATACATGTGTAATGAAAATAGTTTAAGCTTAATTTATCGCATACGTAGGTAGAAAAAAATGGATTTGCATGCTCATGCTTAGAGCCTGTTTGGGAGGGCTAAAAATTAGATTAAAATTGAAAATATGACCGTTATCGGATCTCACTCGTATAATAAAAGTCAACAATAACGACTAATTTTTCAATCTTAATCCGATTTTAATCTCTATCAAACGGGCTCTTATTATTCTTTTATAAATATTTGAGTCACTTTTTATTCCTATATTTTCAAGGAACCCATGAATGCTACGTACTTATCCATTATTCCTTTTATTTATTTATAATTTTAATAGTTTATAAACATATGCCCAATTACTTTTGTTTGTTTTACACAAAAATGTAAATTTTAATCTAAATTTCCAAGTTTTTAAAAGTAAGCTTAAAACATTGGGCAAGGGTTTTCGATCTTTCATAGGTGTGGCAATCATGTCCTAAACTTTCTATATGTAACATTCATGTCCTCCACATTTTAACACCGTGCGTGCAATATCCCACCTAATGATTTTTTTTTATTTAAATGATAAATGTCTGAATCATGCTATATTGCCAAATGTTTTGACATAATCATAGACATAATATGACATTCTATCATTGAATTATTTTAAATATATTCAGATTTTTCATCAAATCATATGTTGTCACGTCATATTATATTATTGTATCTGTTAAATTTCTTCTGATAAATTGGTAAAATCCTAAATGTCTACACGTAGCCTACGTGATGATGACGAGTGACTAAAATGGTAGAGTTGTCCAAACAAAAAAAGGATAATTATAGCGACACTATGTTTTTCTTTTGTTGCACGTTTTGTTTTGGTTTTTTTTTTTTAAACTGCACTAAATGTATGTAATTTTCGTTTATTGTCACACTTATGTCTCACTTTTTGTCACTTTTCTTTTTATCTCCAACATTTTGTTAATTAGCACATATAGTATCCAATGATGATTCATGTCTAAATATTTTGTTCGTGTATTTTGAAATGAATGGCATCTATTCTGATGCACTTTTGTGTTTATAATTATTTATATTTAAAAATGTAAGAGGAGAAAAAAAAATATGTACTCATAATGAACTTTTTGGACAGAAAATATCATAGAAGACGTGCTAATTAAAGAAATATTGACGTTAAAAATACCACAAAAAGTTTGAATTATAAGTACAACAATAAATAAGCCCTTGTTTGAGCCATATTAAAATTTTCATTCTCATTTTTCTACTCATTTTCAATCACACATTCTTCAATAAAACAATATTTTTCATCACATCAATAATTTTTCCTTCTTTTTCAACCACACATTCTTCATCAATTTACTATTCCAGAATACATTCTTCCAAAATAATGTGGCTCAAATCCACCCTATTTTTTTTTTTTTTAAACTGTACTAAATGTATGTAATTTTCGTTTATTGTCACACTTATGTCTCACTTTTTGTCACTTTTCTTTTTATCTCCAACATTTTGTTAATTAGCACATATAGTGTCCAATGATGATTCATGTCTAAATATTTTGTTCGTGTATTTTGAAATGAATGGCATCTATTCTGATGCACTTTTGTGTTTATAATTATTTATATTTAAAAATGTAAGAGGAGAAAAAAAAAATTATGTACTCATAATGAACTTTTTGGACAGAAAATATCATAGAAGACGTGCTAATTAAAGAAATATTGACGTTAAAAATACCACAAAAAGTTTGAATTATAAGTACAACAATAAATAAATATCGATGACCTTCAGAGTAATTAAAAAGTGGTACAACAATAAAATTACGGTAGCAATATATTGCCATTCAAAAAATATCATTTATTCCCAAAAATTGAACAATGACATTGGAGTTACCTTAAATGTCCTTTATAGGATAAATTTACCATTTTAGTTAAATATCACGTTACACATGATCATTTAATGTCTTAGTATACATTTGTCCTGTAGAAATAAGGATGACAAAATGTATCGATCGTGTCCCACCCCACCCCACCCCACCCCACCTTCTGAAAATTCCCCAGCCGGGGCGGGGAGTGGGGAAGGCCTTCCAGCTTCGTTATGCATAGGGTTAAAAAGTGGGCACATAGGTACACAAATGAAAGTCTTGGATATAGTTACCACACTCATGAAAGGTTGCGGACTTCTAGAGGAATTTTACCCAACAACTTTTTACTTGTTTGAAGCTTAGCCAAAACATACTGAACTTCAGATAAGCCCTCGCCTTTGATATAAGGATTTTGATGATATAATCAGCTCTTTCTGCTATTTGCATTCATCCACAATTCACTGCCGTGTGAGCAAGAGGAGGGTCAAGTATGGAGAGTAGATTGAAATGGTCAATATGTTTATTGCTTATCAGTGGTTTTAGTACTTACTGTTATGCGTCCAAAAGCACGAGAATGCGGCTGTCTACTGAGCAAAAAATGGAGGATGTGCTCACCAGACGCAATCTTCTTTCAAATGGACTTGGCTCCACTCCTCCCATGGGGTATATTTTTTTCTACCCATTTGTCTTATGTATAATACGGGTCTATTATTGCTTCGTATTGGTGTAAACTCTTGTGCCAAGTTGAGCAATTTTTTTGGTTATTGTAAAATCAGCGTTTTTATATTCGAAAGTCTTTTTTTTTGTTTGGAATTGGTAAATGAAGTAAGATCTTCAATTGGGAATTAAATCGCCATAAATAAACTAAAAAAAATATGTGAATACTTGTCCATCTACTACGAGCATTATTGATTTCTTGTATTTGATTTAGGTGGAATAGTTGGAATCATTTCGCCTGCAATATTGATGAAAAAACCATCAAAGAAACTGGTATCTGCTTATACCCATCATTCAGTTTTTCTCCTTGTTTTCCCATAATACTCCTTGTTTTCCCATAATACTGCATACCATTTAGATCTTATGAATCTGTTAAGATTGTTTTGCCTCTAGATGTTCACGAAAATGATGCAAAAAATTGTTATTTTGCTTCATCATTAGTAGAATTATAAATAAATTCTGTGAATCTTTCTTGACAGCTGATTCTCTGGTTTCAACTGGTCTTTCTAAGCTCGGATACATATATGTCAACATTGGTAAAACTTCAGCTCTAGCTTAATTTTTTTTTTCCCCGTGCTTCGCTCTTATTGAATGGACATGAAGAACTAGTAGCTGATTGAAAGATCTTAATCTTTTCTCTTAGATGATTGCTGGGGTGAAAGTTCACGTGATGACAAGGTTTTCTTTTGTAAAGTTTTGTGATGTTCATTTATTAACTTTTTCAGAATTGTGTTATTGTTTTCTTACGTCTTTTCTGTAAAATCTGATATCAGGGCAATCTAGTGCCTAAGAAATCCACATTCCCATCTGGCATTAAAGCTCTCGCTGACTATGTCCACAGCAAGGGTCTTAAGCTAGGAATTTACTCAGATGCAGGGTAATTTGGGTCTGCTGATATATTATTTGAAGTCATGCGTGTATATGTAAAAGCGAGTGTTCCATTATTTAATGCTTTTTCTTTGACTTGCAGATATTACACTTGTAGCAAAAAACAGCCTGGTTCACTCGGTCATGAGGAACAAGATGCCAAAACCTTTGCATCATGGGTACAGTACTTACACTACATATTTGGTGTGCTGCATTAGGCTGTACTTGATAGTATTACGGAAGAGAGAGAATTTAAAATGTTGTTCATTGTCTAATGTAGTACTGTCCAATATTGCGGACCAAAATGTTCTTAATTGTCTGTTTTGATGGAGACATTCCTTACATTTGAGTTCATGAAGTGTTAAAGAGAGTATAAATTCTATGCTTCAACAGAAGCATCCACCAGTGGCTTTCCTTTCACTATACAACAAAACTGTGTTAATCACTTGCTTTCTCTACACTACAGGGCATAGATTACTTGAAGTATGACAATTGTAACACTGATTTCTCAAAGCCAACTCAACGGTACCAAACTGATTTCTACACTTCATTGAGACAATAATGTCTTGCTTTCTGGTTAGGTTCAGTTGATCTGAAACAAAAGTTCTGCGAATATTTTTCCTTCCATAGGTACCCTGTGATGACCCAAGCATTAATGAATGCAGGCCGTCCTATCTTCTTCTCTCTCTGCGAATGGTGATTCTGTTTTTACATTGTTATAGTTTCATGTATTCGGCTGTACAAACTTTGGATTTCGACACAATTTCCTGTGCTTGTAACAGGGGAGATCTGCACCCAGCTTTGTGGGGTTATAAAGTAGGAAACAGCTGGAGAACTACTAATGATATCTCAGATAATTGGGATAGGTATTCTCTCTTAGGATTATTTGTTTTACATAATTTGTTGTATACCTGAGGCCTTGAACTACTTTTCTGTTCGACCATTCTTTCTCCTGCAGTATGGTCTCAAGAGCAGACCAGAATGAAGTTTACGCAGATCTTGCAAGGCCCGGTGGCTGGAATGGTTAGTTTTGCCTGTTATCAAAACTTATAACTTTTATGGCTTATTATCAGAAGCTTAATATTCTCATGGCATGGCTTTGAACAGATCCCGACATGCTTGAAGTCGGAAATGGGGGGATGACAAAAGATGAATACATTGTTCACTTTAGCATATGGGCAATTTCTAAGGTCGCTTCTATATCATGCATATGGAGTGTTTGGTAAGGTGGATTGGATGTACAAGAAGCTAAAATCCTGTCATTGTACTAAGCAGTCCTTCGTGCCAAACATGCCCTTAAAGTATACCTCCCGTAATTGGCTTAACTTTGCTTTCTGATCTTATATTTATATATGAACATGTAACATAACTACAGGCCCCCCTTCTCATTGGTTGTGATGTGAGAAATACAAAGAAAGAAGTTATGGAAATCATTGCAAATAAGGAAGTGATTGCTGTGAATCAAGGTAACTACATCATTCTGCCATTGTAAATGTATTCTGCAGTCCGGACGTCCTGATTACTAATGTTCTGGTACTTGGTTTAAAACAGACAAGCTAGGTGTTCAGGCTAAAAAGGTTAGGATGGAAGGTGATCTCGAGGTAGTCCTGCAATTTCCATCATGTGTATCGCGGTTTTGCTTTTTCATATTAGAAATTCAGAATACTATGTACCTTTTTCTTTTAATGTATAGGTGTGGGCTGGTCCGCTTTCAAACTACAGAGTGGCCATAGTTCTGCTGAACCGTGGTGCTTTGCGAACTTCCATGATTGCTCACTGGGATGATATTGGGCTCCCTCAAAACATTGCAGTTACTGCAAGAGACCTTTGGGAGGTAACACACACACACACATGATGTACACATGCATACATACAAATATCTATATACTGATATTCCCTTGTTTTTGGTTGGATGCACTATGCAGCACAAGACTCTGAAGACAAAATTTGTAGGAAATTTGACAGCAACAGTGGATTCTCATGCATGCAAAATGTATATATTGAAACCGGTTTCTTGAGGATTTCTGACTGTGATCAGCATTGTGTTCTTGTAAGCCAATGTCACAATTAAGTTGCATTCTTCGAATAAAATTGGCAGCCAACATTCGAATCGATCCCCTTCAATAAATATTCAAATGCTAAATTTCGCTTTATATCTATTTTACAATTACACAATGATTAAATCCATATCAACTTTTTATGTGATCGACCAAATGCTTGATAAGAGTACTGTTGGATTTTCATATAACCTTGATTGGTGCTAGAAATTTATGCAAAAGATAAGAGACGTCCAAACCGACTCATTTATAAATATGAATTTTATACTTGGAATTGTTTTGTTCGGTGTATAATGGTAGAATTGAACTGACAGCATATTCAATAAAGTTTAACGATAGTTAAAAAGGCCAAACTACAGTAAAAACACTTTTTTTTTTAATTTAGATATCGTTGATGATTTTTTCTATTCCAAATTATGTAATACCCATATAACATTATTAAACTAATTAAATGATCAAATTTGACACCATTTGAAATAATAATGGAAAAATTGCATTTAGGGTCCCTAAACTTCTTATTAAAAGGTGCATATGATCCCTTAATCTTTCATTTTTGGTATTTAATGGCCAAGTCTGTGTGTGGCATTAGACGATGTTTTGTAATTGAATGAAGTGGCCTAAATTAAGACAAAATTACCGGATAGTGCGATCCAATCGACACAAATTAAGTATAATGATCCAACATATTGACCACGAATAGAATCAACCCAAGTTTAAAGATTGAAACTATGTTTTTCAAGGAAAAAGAAGAAGGTAAAATTAGCCTTTAATTCAAAACTTAAATCTTCAAACTATGCTATTCATATGCACTACATATCATAGGTAGTTTAAGTGGCGCTCCATGTGACTTAAAATGTTTAATTGACTCTCTTTTTGTTTATTTTAACCATGGGGTGCGCCACATATTGTCCGTGATAGGCATGGCTTACGAGTTACGAATAGCATTATTCTTCTTCTTTTTTTCGTAGGAACATGCTCGCTGAATACAAAACTTAGATAACCCTTATCCCCATAACATATCTCCCATATATATAAAACCACCCCCCTAATATTTGCGTTCAACTATTCTTTACTATTACTATTTGCATTCAGCAACAATTCATTACTTTGTCAACAGAGAAGAGAGACTAAGGTGCTTGCGTGAAAGATCAAAGGGTCAATTATGGAGAATAGATTTGAGTCATTGAGATTAAATTTATTATGCTTATTGATAATAAGTAATTTTAGTAGTTGTTGTTATAGCTCCAAAACTATGATGAGAATGCCAGTGTCCATGGAGCAACAGCAACAGGATTTGCTAGCCAGACTCTATCTTCTTTTCAATGGCCTCGGCTCCACACCTCCCATGGGGTAAATTTTTCAGCCCTTCTCGTCTCTCTCTCTCTATGCATAAAAGAAACGAAACTTTGCCTTACGGAAAGTTGCCATTTATTATCATTACTTCACAAGTGCATATTGGTCCTTCTAAAGGCCTATTCGTGTGTGTATGTTTATGTCATAGAGAGAAGTTTTTTAATAAAGATTTAACATATTTATAACTTTTCTCAGGGTTTGTAACTTTTAACAATTTTTTGGGATTTACGTGATTTACACTTTCATTTGATCAGGGTAATCTGGTGGATGCTGCTGTTGAAGAATTGTTAAGTATGATGGATTAGGCAGAAATGTCAAGTATTAAGGATGAAAAAGAGCTAAATTGTGTGAGTCACTTGCTTTATTTATACTACAGGGCATAGATTACTTGAAGTATGACAATTGTAACAACGATGATTCGAGGCCACTACACAGTAACAAACTGAATTCGGCAATATTTTCAGACTATAGCGTCCTGTTTTCTGGTTCGGTTTCAGTTATTCTTAAACAAACGTTTGCATATGTTATAGGTACCCTGCGATGACCAGAGCATTAATGAATGCAAGTCATTCGACCTTCTCCCTCTGCGAATGGCGATTCTGGGTTTTATTTTTTTTTCCCCCGTAGTTATGGAGTCAAGTTCTTGAATGTAACCTTTTGAAATTTGACTGAATGCATCCGGCATTTGGGATCACAATGTAGGAAACAGCTGGGGAACTGCAAACGATATCTGAGAGCAGACGACAATGAACTTTACGCAGATCTTGCAAGGCCCGGTGGCTGGAATGGTTAGTTACTTAGTTTTGTCCATAGTCCCATCAACCATGTTACAACTTTATCAATTATTATCAGAAGCTCAATACTTCCATGGCATGGCTTTGAACAGATCCTGACATGCTTGAAGTAGGAAATGGCAGAATGACAAAAGATAAATACATTGTTCACTTTAGCATACGGGAAATTTCCAAGGTACTCCTATATCACAGTTATGTGTGTTTGATAAGGTGAATTGGATGCCAGTCCTATATCTTATATATACTCTTCACTTGTTATATTACTGCAGGGCCCCCTTCTCGTTGGTTGTGATGTGGAAAATTTGTACACTTCAATGCTTACACTTTTGTTGACATTGTCCTTATTGTAAAAAAGTGATTGGTTGAAAAACCTTTTTTTAAACTGTCAAATCACAGTTTGCCACGTGACAAAGTGTGAACCATGATGTACACCAAGTATGATTGTGTGGAAAATATATAGAAAGATACTGTAGAAATCCTTAGCAATAATGAGGTTGAAGAAGTCATCACCGACTTTGGCTCTAAGTTCATTTCTAGATTTTTCCTTATGCAACTACGGCTAGAAAAACCTAGTAGAATCCATACACCACCACCATTCTAGAGTCCATGAAAATTCCTTATAATTAATTGATGGAATTATCTAGAATCAGCTACATATATATGTTCATATACATATTGGGGCACTCAAAATTTCAGGACAAACCTGTATATACATTTAAATATCTATATACTGATACTCTCTCTCTCTCTCTCTCTCTCTAGGTTGGATGCACTATGCTCTATGCAGCACAAGACTTTGAAGATAAGAAATTTGACAGCAACAGTGGATTCTCATGGATGCAAGATGTGTATATTGAAACCGGTTTCTTGAAGATTTCTGACTCTGTGAAGTGTGATCAGCGTTATCTTCAATCAATTTTTATTTTTGACATAAAAATTGGCAGCTGACCATACATTTGTATGAATGCTTAAATGCAAAATCTCCCTTGGTCGTTTTCAGTACTTTCCTTTATTCTTTACCAGCAATGTATGGTCCGATCATCTGGGATGCACTAATTGAGATTGGGAGTATAACAAACTCACACGTGTTTAGCATATTGGATGTGACACGACTGTATAAGAATATAAAGTACATAATAAAATTATGTCGCTTCTTGTCTCATCCAGTCTCCTCAATCTTGTAGATGTTCTCACACCAGTGAGGTCATTTCTCACCTGCCTAGGAGGAGCCAAAAGAAGAAGGCAAAAGGAAAAGAAATGAGGACCCAATATGTTTTTAGGAATCTTCCAAACTGTGTCACACCAATTTGGGGTACGTGTCCAATGCAAAATATTTCGCGTTAACTCGTTCGCGTACCATTGTTATAGAGAATTTGAAGATTGTAATATGTAGTCGTGGCTTATAATCAAGCAATCCTACATTTCTAGTGTTTATTTTTAAAAAATTACATCTAATGCAACAATAAGTAATACCGTGCAGGAAAATGCTATTTGTATATAGCATTTTAATTTTTACACCCCCAACAGGGGGCTGTCATTTGTCAGTTATGGCACCCATTATGTACGTCTAGCATAACCTTGCCGTGCAACATCATTTAAAAAATAGTGTAACTGTGCAAGTTATAATTTCAATAAACCCATGTTTGGTTTTGATTAAAATGAAGTAAAAATCTCAAGTCAAAGTCAACAATTAATTTTAACAACGTATTTCATGGGATCCGCTAGTTTTTTTATCACACATTTCATTATTTTTTATCGAAATCTATTAAAAAATTGATTTAATCCACATCAAACTGGGGCTGAATTATTTACACTATGATGTCACTAACACAGCCCTACCATTCAAAAAAATTAAAATTTCAAAATATTACATACACGTCAAAACATAACATAAGTGGAAATTACTCGATTTTTCTTAAGAACCGGTTAAAATTGTAATTTTGTAAAATTTAACAAAAACCAGTAATTATCAATTCGCCCCATATTTTATCCATATTTGTGCAAATTGCCCAAAATGAAAGCAGCCCATGGACCATGAGGATCTAGCCTGGTATGATAGGTGGGCTGGGTTGTGCCACCCAACCCACTGCATTAGTTTGTTGGAATCATTGTAGACAAGCAATGACTAATTTGGTTTAAAATTTAAACTATCATTTCTTAGTACTTTGACGAATCAACGCAGTAAAGAGTTCATTATATTATACTTATGAAGGGTTAATTTCATATGCGGTCCCTGTACTTTGACCTAATTTTTAATTAGGTCACTATACTTCAATCAATTTCAGATGAATTTCTAAACTTTAACTTTGTGTTGATTAGGTCTATTTAGATCACTTCATTCAATTCCATCACATTACATTAAGCTAGATACTGACTTAACATACTAATGGCCATCCTATATGGACATAAAAATGACTTGAAAAGGTGATATGATTGAAAACTCATTTTAAAATTAGATTTGCGAACTGAAAATATACCAAAAAATTATGTTTTTCGATTAAATCACTTCTTCCAAATCATTTTTTTAAGGCTAGTGAGATGATTGCTAGTATTTAGTGGCTATTTCAATTTCTTATCGTACGACAATATAACGGAATTATGACAAATAAATGAAAATGTAATGACTCAATTGACACAAAGTTAAAATATGCAAACTGAAGTATAATGACCCAATTGAATATTTGGTCGAAGTATGGTAACTGTGAATAGAATTAACCTTATTTGTGATTGGATCATAAATAGACCATCTAATAAAGAAAGGACATAGGTAAATCAGTTATTTTACACTTGACTCGCATTACCAATCTTATGGTTTGCTAATGTTATAATTGATCAAATTACTTTTTATGCACACATATCATAAGATTGACAAGTCTAATCAGATATTCACTATTTATTTTCATTTATCTATAAGTCAAACTGTTTATAGATACCTTCCAATCATGCACTAAACGTGTATTATTTATTTAGCTATTACTTAAAACTTGGGTTTTTATTTAGTTCTGAACCCATAAGCCCAAAAACAACAACTTGAACTTGACACATTAAGAGTTAAAATTAAAGTTTTAAGTAGTTGGAGATTGGATCCTTTTGAGCTACTCCGTTCTTAGAGATGTTAAACGGTTAATATTTTAAAAAGTAGATAAGATAGAAGTCACAATTATTACGTGAGACCCATAATTTGTTTATATGAGCCATAATAAACAGTAAGTCCTCGTTACTTATAAGCATGTAAGCACATCCAAACATGATATAAGAATAGTTATGATATTTTACTTATGACTATGCAGTTGCTCTTATATCGTTATCTTTTTAACTTTTAGTACCTCAATATTTTCTATTTTTATTTTGAAGATCATATATTTATCTTTTCATTGGACATTAGTTCCTATTTTTAATCACCTCAAATTTTTCTCTATGTTGTTGAACACTGGATATTTATCTTTTCATTTGACATCAATTCATATTTTAGTTTTGACATCATTTTTTGTTCCTTCCACTTTGAGCGGCCATAGTAGATTTCTTTCCTATTCTCTCTAACATTTTCCATCTTAAAAACTTTTATATTTTCAGTGAGAAAAATCATAGAAGTTACAAATATGAAGATCTAAATAGTTTTTTTTTTTTTATATCACATTCTACTTTCTTTATTATCTCATAACGAACAACACAACTTCCTCACTTAACTTTTCTTCCTTTTGATCCGCGATTTGCCCAGGAATGCCCGGAGTACTTGTATACATATTTAATTTGTGATTTTGCCCGGGAATGTCCGGAGTACTTGTATAACGTACTTGATTTGTGATTTGCTCGAGAATGTCCGGAGTACTTGTACATGATTTTGATCAATATAATTCATTTTTACCGATCCAAAAAAAAAAAAAGAATATAAAGCCTTCGTTTGCATCCATTATTTGAAATTTTAATGATTGGAATAACGTGTTTTTAAAAAATGTGTGGTTAAAAAAGAAGACTTTTTTTTAAAAAAAATAAAAAATAAAAAATAAAATTACGTCTAATATAATTTTATTGGAGAATATGCGATTGATAAAAAAAAAAAAGAGAGAGAGAAATGAATTATTATTTTAATGGGGGGCCAAACATGGGTAAAATGTCATTGCACTCGTGAGTTTTGTGTTTAACCCCTGTTTGATTTTTGCTAAAAATTGAATTTTTAGTAAATTTTAATAAAAATTGATGAATTGTATTGTGAGTCTCACGAAATATGTAATAAAAGTTAATTATTGATTTCGTCTTAAGATTTTATCAACTTTTTTAGTTAAGCCAAATAGGAGCTTAATTACAAAGGACTAGAGTGGGAAATTTGCAAATATTTGTGGTCTGAAATGAAATACTGTCGAACTCAAGTGGGTATGATTGAAAAATGAATGGATACAAGAGTGGAGAGAAGCGTTTGCACAATAATGGCATCAAATGCTTATTGGGATTAGCACTCTCTCTGCTCAATTCCAAGATCTCATCTGCCACAACACCACCCAAACCAAACATATTTACATTCATTACCCAACTTTTACACCTCCTCTCTCCCATTGGTGCAAGAATCCAACACCAAAAAGTATGAATAGAAACAGAAGATGATGAGAAAATCCATATAGCATTTTCTTGTTTAAAAAGGAAAATAAAAATAAAAATGGTAAAGCTTTCCCACTTTATAAAGGTGTGCAGGAGCATCTTCCATCCTTACCCTTCTTCAACTATTGACTATTAATTGTTTTGTGCTCCCTAACCTCACACACAAGCACTCTCACAACTATTTTGGATTTTTCTTTTCTTTGTTTTTGCTGCAGCAGTTTGTAATGTGAATAGAAGCTACTCGAGGCGGATTATTTTCTGAAATTATTGTGGAGGGCCGTAATTTCTTGAGCTGGAATTGGAGTATACTTGGTGGGATTTAGGGGTTGGGATTTTATGGATTAATTGGTAAGAGATATTTGTATCTTATATATCATGGAAGCTGAGAACGCAGGGTTTCATCACCAGCAGCATCAGCAGGGGATATCGTTTAAATCAGGGACAAGTAGCGGAGGCAGCAGCAGCTCAGGGGTGGTTTCTCCGATGGTTTCCATGGGAAATTACTATAACCACTCTGGGAATGACGCGAATTTAAGCTTAAATGATTGCACCACGGGGGCAGCTGGGGGAATTATTTTTTCCTCGCCAGGGACTGTTCAGGCTGGGAATTCTTTCGGGTCGTCACTTCTTTTGGAATCTGCACCAGGGTTGAAGCATGATACGGGTTTGGCGGTTGAATGGTCCGTTGAGGAACAGTACAAATTGGAAGAAGGACTTGACAAGTAGGTACTTTGTTCCAAAAAAGGAAAATGAATTCTTTGAAAAAAACGTAAGATGGCATGAATTTTGATTTTCAATGACTGACATACAATAAGATGGCATAGTGGTGTAAGTATGTTTGTTGTGCTCCAAACTCTTCCTTTTGTCTGGATATAAAGTGATCTGTTGTGAACTTAGGATATTGGCAAACTTAAAATAAACTTAGGAGCTGCATATTCAATTCAGAATGGCTACATAAGGTGCTCATTAACGCTGGTTTAGTCTTCCGTTCGATTTTGTTTAATGTAGGTTCTATTATTTGGCCCACAAATGCTTGTAGGTACTAGGTAGAGTATGTTTTTACAAAGTAGAAGATTATGAAGCTTGAAATGACATGTGTTTTCTGTAATGGACTTGTCTGTGTGTATATGAGCGCAAGCGTGCATAGGCATATGTATTTAGGCTTCTAGGCATATTACACACAATAGAAATTCCTTGAAGATTTTTGCTTCAGCTCCTATTTCTGTATATGCAAAAAGAATACTTCCCTCTAAATTCCACATCTAAAACCAAACATCTAAAATTCTCAAAGTTTATGCAAGAAAAATGCTACTCCTCACGTGTCAACTTACTCAAATGATGGAGTAATGATTTATAAAATGGTCTAAGGAACTAATGTTTCTACCCAAATGTGAGTTAAAACATTAAACAACACAATGGATAAAAGTGTACATCCAAGTGTTTGATTGAAACAGTTTCAGCTAAGACAAATACTGTCATGTGCTTCTGGTTCCTCATTCTTAAGATTCTGGTTTCGCTGTGCTTCAATTGCACCTAAATGATTATTTCATTGTTCGCCTGTGTTTTATTAGGTATTTCGGCTTCTTTTTTTTTTTTTTGCCATTTTTAGTTGCAGCATGTTGATTTCTTACCATGGTGTAGAATTTTTTGCATAGTCTGGCTGGTTTTTGTATCTTGGGCTTATCTTGTATTTCCTTTTGTCTTCTGTTCTTTTATGAAGTTCACTCCTGATTTCATTTAGTCATCCTTTCTTAAAAACTTGTAGATATAAGAATGAACCCAATATCTTGCGTTACATTAAGATCGCAGCCTCACTCCGCGACAAAACTGTACGCGACGTTGCTCTTAGATGTAGATGGATGACGGTAAGTTCTTAACCCATGAATAACTTCAATTTATCATGAATTCTCATGTAAAAAATATATATTTTTCTTTAATATTAGTTTTGCGTTTGTTAAAGTTTCCATATTCTTCTTCTTGTAACTACTGTACTCGAAATAATGGAGCTTCATAATTTTGAGTGGTCATGACTTATTAGTAATTACTTTTGTCAGAGAAAACGAAGGAAACAGGAGGATCATATCTTGGGCAAAAAAGTAAAAGATAGAAAGGTATGGTGTTTTTAATTTCATTAATATTAGACTTTGAGTTTTCCATGTTTGACCCTTGAGTGTTGAGTTGACTATGGTAGGAAGCAAGCTACCCAGTACCCAGTTATGTTTTTCGTTGCATTCTAGATATATCCAGTATATTATATAGCAGATACCGAATTACAATACTTGCCAATTACGGCATCCTGGATATCTTTACTGTATACACTAAAAAAATTCCTTTCTAGTTATTTAGCCCCCGTTTGGCACCCATTTTTTTCTCATTCTCATTCTCTTTCTTCATTTCAACCTCACATTCTATAAATAAAATAATATTACACATAAACCTAAAAATTCTCCTTACTTTTTAACCACACATTCTTCCATCAATCACTATTCAAAAACACATTTTTCTACTAAAATGGGTGTCCCCCCTTAGTTTGATTTCACATCATCAAATTTTTGATCTTTGTGAGGTCAGGGTTGTCTTAGCCTTTTCGGATGTAGCATGGAGGGAGAGAGTAGCTGTCTTGATTTTTCATGTTATATTTTTCGACTGTCTGTTATGCATTCGAGGAATCATTGTCCTGCATGTCTGTATTTCCTCTCATTTATAAATAAACATTTATTAATTTCCAATGAAAAGGTTGAAAATATTTTTTTAGTGTTTTTTCTTTTGTTTCCTAGTGTAAAAACAGAGCTTGTTTCTGAAAAGATATTGCTGATGTTAACTGGATTTTGAGTAGTAGCCTAATGAACTTGTGGCTATTGCATTAAGAGGAGTAATGACTTTAAAGAATTCTCAGGGAGGATATCGGTTGTTGACAAATTCCTGGTGTAATGAGTGTAGCGCGACTCCAAAGCAGATTTCTTGTTGATGTTACCCATAGTTCGAAGATAAAAGCATTTATTGTAGTACGGGAGACGGTATATGGTGAGGTGAGGATTAGAGTCAGACTACTTCAGAAATACTACGTTCATCATAATCTATGTTAGAAGAAGAGTTCTAGTAAACCTACCTGTTCTTAATTTGTTGGATTGTATTTCAGATCAGATGGATCAATTTCAGTGATTAGAGTAGCCTTTTGAGTCGGAAGATTAAACATGCTATTGGTGATGTTTTTACTCTTTGTTGTTTTTGTTATGTAAATTATAAAAGAAACTGCTTTATGCAATCATCAGTAACTTGCTTTGGATGATAATTGCCTTGTGACACAATTATTCCAATGACAGCTGCAGTATCATCCATGAAGTAATTTAGTTTGATCTCGTGTGCTTTTCACTGTATCTTTTGGTCATGTAACCATTGTCTTCTATTGATTACTATACAATTGCCATGTCAAATTAGTATCATTTAATTGCAGTTGCCTGATAGATGGTGGTTGCTGAGTACCTTGCCTCTTTTGTTTGTAAGTGAAAAGTTTTCTTTATCCATAATCACCATATATATAATTTGCATTTCCTGTGGTGAGTGATCAAAAGTATAGTTTGATGGATATTTAATTTCATACATGGTGCTTCGTTTTGTGTAACTGACTGTTAATGCCTCAAGAATCTAGAATTTTATTTTGAAAAACAAGCACTTTAAAGCTCATCTTTTTCAGGACAAATTTATCGAATCACCTTCGAAGAATATTATGTCTTCAGCTTCACCAATGAACATGGGCCCACATTCTCTATTTATAAACCATCAGGAACAGGGTGACTGCATGCCTTTTGAAGGTTTGTCACAATTATTATTTGGAATGTTAAAACCCATCTTTTCTTTCCAGAGAGTAAATTGTTAATACTTTATGCAATTTAAAAAGTTTTTTCTTAAGGTCCCCTTTCTACATTGTTTACTTTCTTGCTATGATTCGTTAAACTTCTATGTTTCTGCAAGGCACGTGTATATATTTTTGATGTCTGGCATATGAAGAAGCTCAGCAAATCAAGAAACTTGTGTTGAAAATAATCTGGTTAGGATTTTAAAGTGATTTGTCAAAGCAAGAGTAAGATGATTTTGTACTTCTGTCAAATCTGCTATATGGGTTGTATTTTCAGGGTCTTCTATATATATGTTCCTTATCATAGAGCAATGATTAAATTGTCCTAGAAAATCGCATTTTAATATATTTCTGTAACAACTTTTGGAGGCAAACTCTTCCGCTTGTTACATTTGTGTAATAGGTTCTATTCATGTAGACTAATCCTGACAGATAGTTTGCTAATCAGAAGGCTTTTGATCTTCTTCTTTAGTTTTGCTCATTAAATTGTTGAATGCACAATTTACTATTGAGACAGTGTGATATAAAATTTTTGAGAATACTTTTTGTGAAAGTGATTTTTCGTAGAATGTGTGGTTAAAAAGTATGGAGAAGTAATGGGTCCACGTGCAAAATTATTTAATTGGGAGAATGTGTAGATGAAAATGAGTTCGAAAAAAAAAATGAGTTATAAAAAACTCTACCAATCAGGGGCATTATATAAAATGTGAGTTTAGTTGTAGGCACGTGTTACATCTGTAAAACCTTTTTGTGACACATTATTTACTGATTGAAAGAAGGTAGAACATTTATTGTCGACACAATATTCTATGTTACATAGAAAATCATATTGCCCCATAAATTAAAGAAACGAGGCTAAAATATGAGTTTGTGGCCAGGTCTGTGTATCCTCACATATGGAGATCAAAGGAATCGAATATTGTGCCCAATTTCATGTAACATGAATCATGACACACTTCCTCAGGGCTTTACCTTCCAACTTTTGCCAACACTCATCTTCTTCACTGAATTGGTTAGTCATGGAAATTGAAGAATAATATGAGAGAAAAATTCTTCTCATTTGATTTATTAGAATAGACAGAAATTACAGTCATAAATAGGAGAGGAAACTATGAATTAGGTTGACCAAACTCCTTAAATCATGGAAGACTAAAAACAGAAAACTAACTGAATAAGAAAAAAAGAAAAATCTTAGAGATTGATATGCTAACTATCCTGATCTCTTTATTTGGTAACTAACTATCTAAAATCATAATATACTCCAAATTATTCTCAACAGAACTCTCAGTTTATACAACCAGAATTCCATAGAAATAATCAACTGTGAAGCCCCAAGTGGGATCATTCAAAGAATAGATCTAGAACATAGAATTATAGACCGATGCATGCTAACCACACATCGAAAGGAAGACTCTTATTAGGTCTTTATTCCTGAGACAAGGCATCAGTATTAACCTCTCAAGTACCATAAACTGAGTAACCTTTACCTTACAGGACCAGAAATTTCCGAATGGAAGAGGCTAGAGGAATCGGAAAGGATTATTAGAATGACAAAAAGGACAAAGGACTTGCAAGTAAATAGCTAAAACTAAGACTCGAGGAACTATTTAAGACTGTTTTCCAGAACTTTGCAAACTTGGAGCTTTTAAAAATTGATGAAATGCCAATTGAATGAAAATTTAGGGAAAAAAAAACATAAAATTTGAAAAAAATCCTGAAATTGCACATAGAAATAAGATGGAAATAGGGAGTGGAGTGGAATTGGAGCTGAATACTACATGAGCATCACTTGAGCATTCTTCTTTGGAAAAAAAATAAGCTGGAGTTAAACAAAATACAAAACCTCTTCTACATTACTTTTTATTGATCCTTTTATGGATACTTCATTTTATATGTTTTTCTGGTCTACTGTAACACCCCAAATTTTCATAAACATTGGAGTGTTACCAAAAATTTAATTATCTTCACGTTAAAAGTGGAACAATAAAAAGAAATTATTTAATAAAATATTGTACAACCACAAATTTAAACTAAACAATTAAAATCGTATTTTTCGAAATAAACATATACAACCGCTATTTAAATAAACAATTCATTGAATATAAATGAAACTAATTAATCAATCAAAGATATAAAACCTAATAATTTTATCCCCAAATCCTCTTGAGAGTCCGTATCACCATCCCTCCACTATTTCAATTGATCCGAATTAACATGAAAAATTATTGTAAGAGAAAATATTTAAAAATACCAAATAACGTATGTGCAGTTTTCATACACAATTATATAAAAATTAAACACTTCATACGAGATACTCATCTTGAGTCATTTTAAATTCTCGAAGAACTTCACATCTCTTTATAAAGAACCCAAAAGTCCGCTAACAATCAATGCATATTTACTGAATATAAAAGTATAAGGAAACGAACCACTTGTACAAGGTATCTTACCTTGAAAAACTTGATAAGTTATGAAGGAATGTAAAATAATGTATGTGAAAACCCTTTTCCTATGTTTCTTTCTCTCTCTACATTGACTCTCTCTCCGTGTCTATGTATAAATATTATGTGGTGAAAATTTCTCTTGACTTCGCAGGGTATTTATAGTGAAAATAAATATTTACAAATTGAGTTTTAGTGCAATAATAATACCAAAGCTGTGTACCACCACAAATTGGATAAGAATGGGTATAGAATTACAATTATATCATATTAATGGTTTTCCTAATTAAAATAAATCAACTAATCCTAATTATCTAATTGAATTTATATCAAAATAGGACATGTGGAAGTTAATTTGAAATTGGTTCCATTTGACTTAGTATACTAGTGTTAGAATTTGAAGTAATGGAGTTTTAATCAAATTAGAATTATAATTAATTTTTATCAAAATTAAAATAGGAGATTAACTTATCAAAATCAACATTTATCCTATACACATGTGGCTGCCTTAAAAAATAAATCATAAACCTACTTAATTAATGTCAAATTAAAGATAACTTTCTTTTTGAACTTCAGTAAATTGGGCTTAAATTATCCTAATTAACTTTTTCTCAAGTCCATAATGCGTCATTTAATACGAACTACCTAACGAGCCGATATTGATATACTAACACCCCATTTGGAGCACATTTTCATTTCATTTGAAGAAAAAATATGATCGTTAGCAGTCAAATTTGGGTCCCACCTCTGATATGAAGGTCAAAAAAGGTGGCTGCCTTTTTCATTTTCAACGGCTATATTTTTCATTTTTTTGGATTAAAAATATGCCCCCAAACAGGGGCTAAAACTCGCTCTATCAAAATCTAATAATTTAGCCCAAATAAATAGAATCAATACTTATTTCACTTTAGTCCCTTAATTGTTTCAAAATTATTAAAAGGCATCTTGGTCAAAATTTTTTATCATTAAATAATCTTATTCTATAAAATTTCAGGATGTTACATCTACAATATATTTTATTACTTGTTCTTGCTGTTACACCATGTCATTACTTGGAATCATGCAAAATATGTCTTACACACGGGAATTCTACGTCTTAATATTTACTTGCACGATCTTAACCAGTATCTGAAAAACTTGTAGTTTACAATTTGTTTATGCAGATGAAAGCTTTATCAGTAACTTTGATTTATATATGCTTTAAGACATTGGTATTCAGGAGCAGCTATCTTGTAAAAAGTATTCTATGATATTTCCTTGTGCTTTTCATTCCTATCACTAGTAGTATTATGTGCATATATAATCGCATATGTGAACTGTTGATATTGTGATATCTTCTGGCAACTCTTATTAATGCACTAATTATGCATGTTTTTTCAGCATTAACTGGCACCACAAAACATCTTTTGGAAGAAAACAACCATGCTTTTGTTCAAATTTCAGCAAATATTTCTAACCTCAAGGTAATATCTCTGTTCTCAAGGTAGTTTGAATGTTTTTACAAATGTCCAGGCTGGGGAAGTGGGTATTATTTCAAAACAACCCAGAAAGGAAAGGAAGGGAGCATATATCATCTATTTATTGTTTTATATAATATTTTGGGGCCTATAATGTGGGATGCACATATTTCCCTGGGGTGGGGGTAGATTGGGGGCACTTATGTCTTAACTTGTACTCTCTCCACTGACTTTAATCATCACCCCTTGGATTTTTGGTCAATTTCACCATTTTTAACAAAATTAAGTTAATTTTGCTTAGCTCTTGGAACAACCTGAAATTATCTGCTATACACAACGTTCTATTACACAAATTATGTCTCTGAATAAAGTTTGAATTGACTAAGAAGGTCAACAGTAACAATTGATGTTGGACAGGAGGATGGATCATAATGCTATTTGATAATTTTCTCGGAAATTGCAGTGAACTGGTCCAAGACTTGCTGTGTCCACAGTTTCTCCTCTATGTACCACAAATGCTAATGTCTAATCTGGCTTTTACATCTAAGAGTATCATTCAAAAGTTACACTAGCCAGCTATACTTGAACTACCTACTCTTAAGCTATTTAATGGGATATTCTTTCTGGAGACTTGTAGAATTTTATTATGTGCTGGTGCCAATATTGGTATCTGACTATCTGGAAATGATATAATAAACAAAAATGTGGTCAAAATTCTCTATAAGTAAAATTAATGCATGTAGCGGAAATAAATTAGTAATGTGTGGTAAGAGTCTTTATCAGTAACTTTGATTTAAGTGACACTACATCTTTTGGAAGAAAATAACCAGGCTTGTATCAGACTTCAGCAAATATTTCGACCTTAAGGCAATGTATCTACCAACTTTTATGCCCTTCCCACTATCATCTATCTCTAACCTCCTACCTATCCTTCCAGTCTACCAACTTTTATATCCTTCCCACTACAGATATTCCCCCGGGGTAGGGGATTGAGGGCACTTATGTCAGAACCTATACTTCCGTCATCCCACTTTAATGTCACCCCTTGGCTTTTTTGTCAATTTTTAAACTGAATTGGACCTAGTTCTAGGAAATAACAATTAGCAAAATGTAAACTATGTACTACATACTACCATTAAAAAAAAAAATTCAGTAGAAAATACTAAATACAACAGAACAAAATCTTCCTCTGTAAAAAGTTAGTAGTCTAGAAAAGGCGAACAGTGGCAATGATGCTGGCCCAGGATGCCTCGTGTCCTCACGCAGTCACTCTCTCCTTGATGTTCCACAAACGTTAATGGCGAATCTTGCTATAATATCTGTGAATAAAGAGAGAAAATACTTTTTTTCTTCTTTATGGGCAAAGGCAATACACGTATATATACATGACCTAGGAAACTATATTAGGAAAGTATACAATTTAGGAAAACCTAGATTTAGGCTAATTAGCCAACTGATTACAGTCTATAACAATATCTAATAATTCTGTTCAGTTCTGAACGGTTCAAATTTGTTAGTTTCACATGTACAATTTAAGAACTGAATCAAGAAAAGAAGGTTTCAGTATTTCATGTTGGAAAATATGATTCTAGAAAAGATTCTGTTGTGAAGACATCGTTTCTATTCAACTTAAGATTTTCCTACGTCGTATTATGATTTCGACATTGGAATTATGTAGGAAGTTGTCTATGCAGTCTGGAACTATGAGGAGGATGTTTGAATTTTGAAAACTCCACTTATATCAAAGTGATAAATGCTTATTGGCTTTGTTTTCATTTCCATGACACTCTTGGCCTTCAATCTCCTTTATTGTTTCCGTATGGTGCTTATTTGGATTCTGTTTGCGATCCGATAGGATTTCATAACAAGCTTTTAGCTCCTTCATTGGAATTGTCCTTGTGTAAAGATTTAGATGTCCATTTGTTCTTCTATATGCTCTTGGACTGAGTTCAAAGGATCTTGAACTTCATTCACAACATCTTGAATTTCCTTCGTTTGATCGCTTAGGACAGATGTCAAATCTTTGTTGCTTCAGTATTTCAGCCTTTGGTGCTTGATCCTTCTCACTTTATGCTTGGGAGTTTCGTCACTATTACCATATATAGACTTTCATCGAAGAAAGTTTTCTTATTCCTTAAATATCTGTTGTAGTATTAATCATTAACAATAAGTTTGGGAGTGACCTGAATTCTATTTGATGTCTATTGGGAGTTGGTAGTATGAATTGAAGAAGTCCAAGATGGATTAGGAAAAGAAATCGCGTGAAGCCGTTCGCCAACTGTGCAGGAGGCGCTTGAGTGCTCATTTGAGTAACCTCAACGCTCGCTAACCGCTAGGCGGTCACTCGAGCGTTTGTATCGTCGCTTGAGCGGTGGGCATATCCAGGTAGCACGGCGATTCTAGCTGTTTTTGGACTCCTATTCAACCTTAAACACTCCGTTATTAGTTTTACCTATTACACAAGGATTCTTCCTTATTTTATGCTCTTGGAAAAATCATCCTTGTATTCTATGCAATTTGTAATCCTCCATATTTGATATTAGTGAATTATCATCCTCTATTCATTGTTTTTTCCTAGTTGGGTTTCCACGTAAATCTTGAGTTCTTGTTCTTATACTTTCATATTGCTAAATCTCGTTTTTCGTAACAAACTAGTATCATAACAAATTGGTATTATTTTATTTCTATCAAATGGCATCAAAATTTTTGTGATGGCAACTATGAAATACGTTATTCTACTTTTGGATTGCACACCACTCCTCTGTCAGATATACTTGTATGATGTCTTGTTGCGATTTGATAAAATGTCCTCAACTTGGACACAGATGAGAAACAATGTGAAGATCGAAAGACCCTATCTCAAATTCTTCATCTATCGAATCATATTTTTCAGGACGTTTTAGAGGAGAAAACCACCGCTGTGTTATGGCTGAAAGTCTAACCATTAAATTGCATTTGAAGTAGAGATTGTATTCTCATCGTATGATATGAGGCACATCTCTAGAAGATTGCCCGTCTTTAAGGAAATTGTCGCTGATCTGGAAACATTGGATGTCAAGTATGATGAAAATAGATTTGTAGGGGTATATTCAATTGAGACTTTTAATAACATTTTGGAATTTAAAAAGTTTAGGGGTATTCAATGTAGACTTTTGAAGACTCTTTAAAAGTATTGGTGTATTCAATTGAGATTTTTATAAATTTTTAAAAAATCCCTAAAAGTCACGGTATATTCAATTAAAACTTTTTAGAAGTTTCAATAAGTTTTGAGGTATTCAAATTTTTATGACTTTTAGAGACTTTTATAAAAGTCTTCATGGTACTAACTTTTAAGCAGAAAGTACTCAAATAAAATCTCAAAATTTCTCTCTTATTAATCACAAGATTTTGGGAGACTTTCGCAAATATTAGGGTCCGTTTGATTGCAAGGGTGGAAAATAGGTAGAAAGAAAATGTTTTACATGGAATTGATTTTCTTAGAATTACTGGGTATTGTAATTAATTGTGCTTGATTGATATAATTTTTCATGGAAAATGTTGAAAATTTGGTGTCCATTTGATTTCGTTTTTTATGAAATTTGTCCATTAAAGTGATAATTTTTTCTACTATTGAGTCTAAAATTTGTTCTCATTGTCAAAAAAAAAAAACTTGAAAAAAAAATTTACCATACCGATCATTCGTTTGACTTTATTTTGCATGAAAGTTGTCGATAAAAGTGA
>CAIGRF010094269.1:101066-112040 GCA_903798235.1 Fraxinus ornus
TATTATTATTTATTTAATTAAGGTCTTAAATTTTTATTTATTTTAAAATATTTTTTTATTATACATGGAGAAAAGGAAGGTGATGGGGAATTCTGAGAACCACCATCTCTTATGTGATAATTTCACAATATTGCACTAAATCTATATTAATTCGATCTCAAATGAAAGTATTCAAAAGTCTTTTGAATTCTACAAAAGTCTCTAAAAGTTTTAAAAGGAAAGTTTATAAGGTTACAAAAGACTTCTACTAATTTCATACAAATCTCTAAAAAATCCACGAAATCTACAAAAGTCGTCACTTTAAAAAAGTCCATCAAAGTCTTCAAAAGTCTCAATTCAATACACCCCCCTTAGAGTTGATTTCATTGTATTCGCTGCACGCTTCATGTATTTCAGGGACACTATTTTGTACAGTCGTGATACTCGTTCCATTGAAGAAGTATATGATGCTATGTTTTCAAAGAAAAAGATAAAGCATCTGGTTGGATTTGAGGCTCATGGAGAAGGCCTTATTGTTCATGGTGGTTATGTGAGCGACAATTCGAAGTCTAAGAATAGTGATAAAATTTGTAATTACTGTAAGAAAAAAGGGCACATTAAATCTGATTGCTATAAGTTGCTGAATAAAGAAAAATTAGTTACTGCTGATTAGAAGGGAAAACAACCAGAAAATTTAGGTGAAACTAGTTTTGTAGAAGATGGATACAGGGATGGAGAACTTTTAGTTATTTTTGATGGCTACTCTAAACATAAAAATGATTGGATTTTTAATACAGCTTGCACTTTTCATGTGTCCAAATCGAGATTCGTATTCAACATATAAAACAGTTTTCATCAAATGTGCTCCAGTAATGAGAAATAACGCATCTTGTAATATAATTGGTATTGTAAGGGTCAAAATTAAGATGTTTGATGGGGATTGTCATGACACTTGGCGATGTGATACGTGTTCCAGATTTGAAGAAAAATCTTATCTCTTCAAGTACTCTTGATTCAAAAGGTTACAAGTATACTGGTGAAGGTGGAGTCCTGAAGGTTATCAAAGGTGTTCGTGTCATGATGAAGGGGTTGAGAAGGTTCCAATTATGTCTTGTAGGGCTCCACATAATCTTTTTTGATATAAATCAGCAAAAATTAAGCACTAAAGTGGAGTTTAAGATTGGTTCAAGACCGTTGGAGTTTGGTTTAAGGTCTATATTAGTTAATACATCTCAATCTAGTTCACAAGTTACGGGTAATGCCACTTTACCATCACCACCCACGATGTTATAGTATTCCATTGCTAAAGATAGACCCAGAAGAGATATTAGGTCTCCACAAAGGTACAATGAGGCTAATTTGCTTGCTCATGCTTTGAAAGTGGTCGAAGGTATTGAGTCTTATGAAGAACCTTCTACAGAAGCAGTTAGTTGTGTAGATTCTAATTTTGCTGGAGATCTTGATTAGAGAAGATCTATTAAATAGTACGTTTCTGCCCTATTTAGTATTTGTAGTTGAGTTTGCCCTTGTAGGCTTTTGTGGAAGAGGTTGAGAGTTTTGTTTAAAAACATTTTTTCTGTCAAAGAGTTAAGTTTTGTTCCTCGCATTGGAATTTGTATCAAGGTGGAGATTTGTTAGAGTTTGGATGTGACTCAAATTATATTGGAGATTCTATTTGTGGTCTCTTGTGAATTAGTAGTATAACTTGAACAAGTCTTAAAAGGAGTTCAAGATGGATTATGAGAATGAATCATGTGAAGCAGCTCGCTCGAGTGCTCATTTCAGTAACTTCAGAGCTCGTTAACTGTTGGCAGCCACTCGAGCAGTTGTGCCACTGCTCGATAGCCACTAGACCGCCACTCTATCGGCATATCCGGCAACAGTCCAATTGTGATTCTAACAGTTTTTGGGCTCCGATTCAACCTCAAACACTTCGTTATTAGTTTTACCTATTATATTAAGATTTCACCTTGTCTTAAGCCTCTTCTTTGTATTATAAATATGAGGAGTAAATCTCTTGGAAAAATCGTCTTTACATTTTACACTATTTGTAATCCTCCATATTTGATATTAGTGAATTATCCTCATCTGCCAGTGGTTTTTTCCCTAGTTGGGTTTTCCACGTAAAACAAACCTTAACTTGGTTTGATTTGTATGGCAGTTCTAGATTACCTTTGCATTATGTGGACCATCTCATCTTGCAACAGCAAATGAACTTTCGATTCCTAATGCAGGATAGAATTTCAATATGTGTTCATTTATCCATGCGACTCTTTTGTATTTCATTTTACATTTTCTCAAAAAAAAATAAAAAAAAAATAGAAAAATAGAAAAATAGAAAGAAAGAAAAAAAGGAAAAAAGAAGAAGAGGGAGATGAACTTATTGTTATTATATTACATGTTGTGTATGAGATATGGATTGACCTCTTCTGTGTGTATTTTGCATGTTATCTTTTTCCCCTTCTGCTTTTAATTTTAGCACAAATTTGTGCTTATTCTGATCCCAAAGTTTCTTGTGATCAGTTGCAGGAGAACATTGATCTTTTTTGTCGCGCAAGGAACAATTTAACTACAGTGTTAAATGAGTACGTTATTCATTTAATGCATATTATGTTTTTTTTGGCTTTCTAATACTTTGATTGCTTTCTCTGTGATGGTCTTTTGAAGCTACAAAGTTTTTGGTGCTTGCAGAATGAGAAGTATGCCTGGGATAATGAGTCGGATGCCCCCACTTCCTGTAATCATAAATGAGGAACTTGCAAGTAGTATTTTGCCTAGTTCATCTCAGGTGATATCGCTGTCACTGCTTTTGAATATCTCGGTACACTGAGGATATCTTAATTTCTCAATAAAAATCTTGCCCTTCTTAGTCACCAGATGTTATCCTCCTATTTTTCATGTATGGAAAGTGTGAGGTTTCCTTGCTTCATCTCAAATTAATATTTTCGATCATACACAGTAGCACAAGCTGACTAGTACTGCTTGATTATCTCTTAATTTAAATTTAGATCTGGCGTGATGTTGAGTATAATATGATGCTGTACTGGAAAAATAAAGACACTACAGTGAATTTGTTATAACTGTCTTTCATTTCTTTATTAAGCCTTACATTTTATCTCTGAGAAGTTTTCACTGGGGCAAGGTGGTATGAAACTATTCATTATTTTCTAAATGATAATCAAACAATTTTATGATGCTTTATGTCATTCAATTCAAGCTAATTTAAATAAAAAGCTCACAAGATAAAAACCACGGTGCCATGAATTTTGCTTCAGAGGCTGCTTCATTTAAATTGCCAAATTATCCATAACCTTCACGTGAATTTTAGATTAGTTCAGTTCAGAACCCAACCACTCTCTCTATACATTGTGTCTCATCGTCTGCTGGTAACCTTTTCTTTAAACTTATTTTCTCGATGGTGCTTGTGAGAGTTTTGACGATTTGTTTCTTGACATTCACATACACCATAATATTTATGTTGTTTTTGTTGTGGTTGATTTCATTTTCGTGCAAATTGTTCAGGATGTTTTACTTTCTGGTTTCTGCTGCTGAGTTGGCAACATTTCAATTGGCAGTCAAACTTTTCGTCTTGCAATAAAGCTCACTATATAAATTTTTCTTGGTTTCTTCAGCCCGTGATGTTTGGCTCATCTAGTGGGATCTCTCTGAAGCAGGAGCCGGGTTGTTGATTGGAAATTCTTGTCGTCAAGTTCATATATCTGGTCTTTGTAAGTAGAGTTCTGCTGTAAATGTGCGAGTATCTGGATCCCGAGGTAATAATATCTTTCCAGAGATCCCCTTTTTGGAAGCCGAAATATTTGCTGGAGCAGATACTAGAAAAAGAGAGATGAAAATAATATTGACTCACCATTATCAGTTGAAAAAGCTAAATGTTTAGTTGCCTTCGCAGAACAGAAAAAAGTTTGGGTCTTTTCCTCTAGATTTAGAAACCTCGAGTCAATTGCAAATTCTATCATTTGTGTATTAGTCTGATGCGTGCATGTAATAATGCCTGATATTTTGAAGCGCTAATGTAGTAAGCAATTTGATAACAAGGACGTAAATATGAACAATCTTCTAAAGGAATCAGCATCATAATGAACAAGATTTTTTACTCGTTATCTCTCGTGAAGTATGATGTTTTTTGAAAACTATGATTTGAAATTATGATACATGTATGCAGTACTTGAAATGATTGAAATACATGACAACTATTCGAGAAGCAGCTACTCTACGTTTCTAAATCACCCCTCGAGGATTTTTGTCCCTTTTCTCGTATAATGCTACTTATAAGTTTTAAGTGCTAGTGAGTCTTCTAATTTATGATTTATCACAACTACACTAGGGATGGGTAAAGGGTTATTTTTGAAGAACCTTTCCCATTAAATTTAATTGCTCGAGGGGAGAGAAATCCAGTTGTTCTCAGTGTCAAATGGTGATCTCATTTGGTTTCGAGTAGACCCGTTTTCTTATTAATTCGTGACTACATTTACATATCAATATTACTTTAATAAATAGCAGATCCCGTTTCATGTCCAAACTGCTGCTTTTTAAAGCGAGTTCAAATTCTGATGTATTTTTTTTTTCTTTTTGGAGCAAGGAAACTCGAAACCAATGGAGAACAGAACAAGTATTTTGATCCATATTTCATTACCTCCTAGTGCCATGATCCCGATTCAAGACGCTTAAAAATAAACATTCAAACAATTATTTTAATAAAATTAGGAAGGGAATGTCCTACGTTTTAACTTGAACAAACGATACTAATAAATTTAAGAGGGAGAGGTCACGTTAAAATCTACGGCCTTGGATATCAGCTCATGAGAACGCATTTTCTTGGGAAATTTCTGCATGAACACACTTCTTATCAATCAAACTGCCGCTGTAGCTAGTTGCAATAAACAAACCACCTCGTACATTTAATACCAGTTCCATGTAAGAACATTGCCATCCATTTATGATATACCAATTAAAATGTAGAGAAATCGAATAAAAACATTGTTTAAAAAAAAAAAAAAAGAAGCTAAAAATCAGTCCTTATGAAATAGGAATCGAAAATGTTTCGGCATTAGAGCCCAACTGCAGTTTTCTCTGTGCATTACTACAAAGTATCCCACCAGACAGAAAATGTAGAATTACTAGATGAGCAACTCGGTCCATAAAAACATAATCAAAGCTGAAAATGCAGATAAAAATTTGAGCTGATAATCCTAGCAAAGTTTTCACAAGTTATAAAGCAAGACAAAACCTAGCAAATTCTCACAATGGCTTCATTTGTCGGACTTCTTCACCAACTTATCATAGAGAATCCTGTCATCTCTTCCTGTGTTGCTCTCCAATAGGGCACTTTGCACAAGTTCCTGATTATTTGAAAATTATTAATCGAGAGTTCACAAAACACGCACTTCTATTACAATATAGAATGGTCATCATAACCAACCTTGACATCCCGGTGCGGGAGGAACTTCCCTAAATTATGGATGATCAATCTCAAATCTTCGACCTGAAAGTAAATAAACCGTATTATATCATCTATATTCTTTGTAATTATCAAACGAGGAAGGAGCAAAATAAAGTTTTTACCCGAACATATCCCACACGATTTCGATCGAAAAATCGGAAAGCCTGCTACAACAGGAAAATCAATCAGAGAACATAATCTAGCAAGGGTAGTTAACAGAATTGAAGTAGGGAACTTGCAGTAACATGCCTGCAGCAGTTTCTTGTCAACAACGGCAACCGGGGTGTCTTTTGTCTTTGGTTCCACCTTTGTCACCTTTTCTTTGTTGCTCGTTTCCACAATGGCCTCTGTCTCTGGAGCTTGCTTTGTTGTCTCCTGCTCTTTGTTCTTCTCTTCCACAGTATCGGTTTTACTTTTAGCATCAGCGTCTGTCTTTTTATCTTCAACAACTTTCTGCATGGACACCTAGATCAGGTTACAACAGTTTGTCGTTCGGAGGATATATTGAACAGTTTATAGACAAATATTTGTGTTAGTTCTGATGAACCGTCGAATATTTGTTGGAACACTAACATGGGGTAAATTAGGACTGGCTTCCCTTACACGTGGTGTGGCTATGGTCCCCATCAACCTTCAAAAGTGTGGTTTTGGGCCTCCAACCTATTTAAAGTGGTCAACTGGGGTCCCTAAGCGACCAAAACCATCGATGTAAAAGTTAAAATCGCATGCGACCATCCCATGACTCATGGCTAGAAGGCAAAACCGTCAAACCACCTCCAGTTCAACTGAAAATCACGAGCAATTTTATCGTCCAAATTGACAACTTTAATCGCCTAGGATCCAAATTCAACAATTTAAATAGGTCGGGAACCCAAAATCTTGCCGTTGAATGTTGGGAGCCCATAACCACACCATGTGAAAGGTTAGGAAGGCCAACCCTTATTTACCCCAACTAATATAAAAATATATATTTTTCTTTTGCTGGTCAATATTTCAAAAAATATAAATATGCACATTGATGTAGATGTGGGAAAGGAGCCTGATATGTTTTGTAGTTTTGTGTGTATATAGAATGAAAAACAATAAGGAATCGCAATTGAAATTGAATGAATTACATACAATGCCAAGCATTCGAGAGGCTTGTTCTCTCCCCCATTAAACCTACATTTTTTCCCAATGCCTCTAACCATGAATTGTTAAACAATATTTTATCCTTCTCAATGAACTAATCCAACTTCAATATCACTGAGCATCCATCTTCAACCCATACCACATCCTGAATCACTTAAACCAACCAGTTTTTCCATTAAGCTAATGATTTAGCAAAATTATTTTCCCAACTCCATTTTCTACTACCTCAATTAACAGGATCCTGCATCACAGGTAAGTTCTATTTCATGCTTTACCTAAATCTGGGAGAGAACCAAATGTCCTTGATAATTAAGCCTCCATTTGGAAAATTTATAAATGGTTTGTAAAAAGGAATAGTAGTGGGTCCCACGGAATGAGTAAATAATAATTAGTCATGAATATGTGATTGAAATTAATGTTTGACTTCGAATTGTGTATCCAAACAGAGGCTAATATATTGAACACGGTAGCAACATTGTCACACAACCCACCCCAACCACCAACTAATAAACCCATGAAATGAAAAAAGAAGGGAAATCACAACAGCATATGAAAGAGATGGAAAATGAAAGATGAAAACTCTTGCCTCAGTTGAGTCATGTTGGGGGCTTGCATCAGGAATTTCTTCATCTTCCTCAGGATCTTCCTCCGGGTCTTCCTCATTAGGTTCATCTTGATGCTTATCATCTTCAAGCTGTTTTGCGGGAGTAACCTCTTCCTTGATGATATTATTGCTGTCATTTGTTTGAGCAGAGTCACATGCTTCAATTTTGTTTGACTCAATTTTCTCATTAGACTCGTCTGCTTTTACATGCTTCTTCGATGATTTTTCTCCGTTTTCCTTCTTGGAAGTTTCTTCCCTTGGCCTCTTCCGTTGATTTCTCTTCCTTACAAAGTTGATTCGTAAGTCCTACAACCAAAGAGAGAGCAAATGAACAAAAATAACAATTACTTAAAATGAAATCTCTCCCAATGACCAATCATGGACAATACAAGTGCTAAGATCAAAGCTTCAAGATAACCTGAAGGAAAGTCAAGAGACGACAACCCATTTTGTATTGAAGCATCTCATAGAGGGATTCTGCAAACAATGATAACTGCAAGAACAGAAGTTGAAGAAAGTAGGAGCATGTCAAATGCGTGCAATGACCAAGAAAGGATGCAAATTTATGAATGGTAATCTCAGATACCTCAAATGTTGATTCTTCAATATCCTGGTCAGTATAATCCAGGAGAGAATCCAGTGAGAGTGATAGTGAATGCATCTGCGTGTCAAAAAAAATTAGTTAGACTCAGCATGTGACATCCCACACAAGAACAGGGCACATATAGATGACCATGACATGTTCTGCACTTAACATACTTTCGAATCCTTGCACCCTTTTGTTCGAACAAACAATCCAGGATGTCGGGGAGGTTCTTCAACCTTTTTCTTTTCTTTCACCTCTTTATGTGCTTTGCTTGCAGGCTCATCTTTTCCAGCATGGTATTTTCTTACTTTATCATCTTTCAGCTCTTCCCTCCCTTCTGAATTCTTGCAATTATCATTTTGAGAATCTTTTTGCTTGTTATTATCAGCCTTCTCGGATCCAGAAATATTTTTCTTGTCCACACTATTTCCGCCCTCCTTGTCGGCACCTGTTTCATTTTGTTCCTCCTTAATAAGTGCATCACTTCCAGGCTGAACAGCCTTTATTTCTCCCTTTAGGTCATCTACGGAAACCTTACTACTCTTGGTGTCTGCAGAAACTGCCTTCCTTTTCAGGACCCTTTTAATAACTTTCTTCTTTACTGTTGTTTTAGTGCTACCATCTTGGACCACGGCATCAGTGGTTCCATCCGATTTGACCATTGCTTTATCATCTACAGACTCAGGATTATTCAGAGTTTTCACATCAGGTGTTGAGCACTCAACTTTTTCCTCAACAGATTTAACTGGCTTTTTTACCGTTTTCTTCCTTGTAAAAGTTTTAATAGCTGGAGGATTAGATGATAGGCTATCCTGTTGGTCAGCAACTTTTGAGATAATATTCTTCTCACCAATACCTTCTTCACCAAGCTTATCATTCGGTTTAGTAGCATTTTCAGCAGAACCTTTATCATTGACAACTTTCTTTTTGACAATCCTCTTTATGGTTTTCCTTTTTCCCAGTTTTGCAGTACTTGCTACCTGAACACTGGCATTTTCCCCCATAACCTTCTCCCCGATATCCTTGTCTTCCTCGGCTGGTTTGACTGCATGTTTATTTTCAGATGCTTTATCTTTCTCATTCCCCTCTTTGTCAGAAGCAGAATTCCCTTTGCTTTTGAGTTTATCGGCATCTTTTTCCTTTTTATTAACTTCAACAGACTGTCCAGAAGATGAAATTTCTTTCTTTTTCAGTGATACATTTTTGGTCTTCACATCTTTGGCATCCTCAAGTTTCTTCTTGTCTAAATCTGAAATGAATTATCTGGTAAGAAAAGATAAACCAGACAGAGAAATCCTAGTAGACGTTTGGGTTCTTACCTTTCAAGCTTTCCTGCTTGTCTCCCGGTATCTAATTTGACATGTGCATAAATGGATCAGTCTCAAGAAAAATCAACTATAGATAAATATTAAATCTTTAAAATATAAGCAAATGCCAAAATAAAACAAGCAGATGATATTGGTCCTTTGCATTAGGAAAGAGGGAGAGAGGCCAAATTAAGTCCCATGGTTGAAAATAAAACCACCATGTCAACCCAATTGACTGCATAAAAAGAACATCGTAGGTACTAAGAGTTGTTGCTTCTGGAAATGCATATCAGAAAAGTCATCCATAAAATATGATAAAATTTCAATTACTGACGAAAAATCTATTTTTTTTTTTTTCATGAAGAAATCTTATATGATCCACCAACATGGACACGTGTGTCCGATACGATACATGTAGGATACGCCGACACGTGATTTTTCAAAAAAGTACCGATACGACACAATCGTCGACACGTTGATTAAATTATTTAAAATTCATCATTTATTATAAATTTAATTTTATACTGTTTATTAATTTTTTCTTATTGAAATCTTTTAAATATAAGTACCTATTTGTTATTAACTAATAAATTTGAGTTAAAAATATATAATACTTTTAATAAAAAAAGAAGAATATTTATGATAGTGTCCAAAGAGTGTCGGTATCACACGTGTCCGACACGGACACGCTACCTTAGTTGAAGTATACGTGCTACAGAAAGTAAAAGTCTCACGTAAAATATGTAATCACTAACAAGAGATAACTCTTCTGAAAAACCTTGGAACACTTTTCAACATCATCTGTCCATATTGGATATTGACTACTTGAGAATAAATTATACTAGACCACCAACCTCATTATACTAGACCACCAACCTCATCCCAACCCTTCAGGTAGTAAATTTTGATATTCTTGTACTCGCCGAATTGAGTGCTGGCAAGAGGGTTATTTTTTTTCTCATTGCAATTTTAGGTTTGATTAACCAAATGCAAAATAACCCAAGAAAAAAAAAAACCCACAACTGCTAGACCTTGAAATCCAGCAGTCTACACATCAAAAGATTCTTGGGTGCATAAAATGTTAATGATCTTTGCACATTCATATTAAAACTCAGACAATAAAAGGAATATAAAGAACCTCATTCTTTAGAGCATGCTGCTGCTCCTGCTCCCTCTCAGAGACAGCCTTTTTGTGAGTAAGCCATTGGTCTTTCCATGAATTCAGTGAAGGCAGACACTCGGACAGATCCGGAACATATAGTACGGTAACTTCTTTATGACTGAAGAGCCCATCCTTTCCAAATCTCAGGTAGTGAATCTGCAAGGCCAAGACAGTTCATCTCATAATCATGATAATGTCAAAAACAGAGGCATCTAAAGTTTTGCAAGTAGAAAAGAATGTAAGAAGGCATTAAGAAGGAGCATTGTTATTCAAATGCAAAAATCTCATAGTTCAATAAAGAACATTTAATTTAAAAATAAAAATAAAAATTAACTAAAGGATTAAATATCCAAGAGGTGGCCTTTAACATGCTGAGGCTGCTCGAGTAACGACCCGGGTCCCACTTAACGGGCTGTCCCGACCATTAGATCGACGACGTACTGTCCCTACTGTACCACCATAGGTTCTTTTCAGCATGTACGCTCCCCGAAAAAACTTCTCAGGGGGTCACCCATCATAGAATTGCTCCAAGCCAAGCACACTTAACTGTGGAGTTTCTAACGAAGGACTTCCGGAAAATTAAGTGTACCTTGTGGTATGAGCAGTACCTATCAAATCTTTTTAAACTTTCCTGGTCTGGATATTACAATCACCTCTCATTAGACTCACGACGTGCTTGATCCATCTGAAAATCCGTTGCCAGGCGTTGGGATTCTAGAGGTGACTCCTACGGGTTCAAGAGGT
>CAIGRF010094269.1:112562-123842 GCA_903798235.1 Fraxinus ornus
AATTTAATACTCTAACTATACTAACTACCATTTCTTAATCTGTGTGAAAATAACTATAGGACTATCTTTTTGGGAGTAGTATTTATTCTTTCTCTCTTTCTTTCTACCAGATATGGCAGTATACTCTGGTTGAGAATGTCACATCCTCCTTACATAGAGACAAACATGGAAGAGTTCTTTCACCACTATACTGAAAATAAGCAACACATCTGGAGACAAAAATCTATTATACCTCCTCAAGAATTTCATTTGATAAGCAGTTCATCAACATGCTTCCCTTTCAGGCCCATCTTATGCGTAATCTTCTGAACATTATTACCATTTCATAATAAACCGGTTCATGTAAACTTTTCCCAGGACAAAGAAAATCTCAGTCATATTAACTCTGATTTTCCCCACAGCCTTCCGAGTCAACTTCCACATCGATCAAAGCACATTATAGGAATTAACAAAAGAAAGACATCCAACAACTACTGGATTAAAATGAACTTGATAAAAATAGAAGCCACTACTATTGCCTTATAGCATCTAACCAAGATTTCAGTTGAGGTTTTCTGGAAAAGAATGTTAGAATAGATAATGAGAGACGTATAGTCGTATACTACTGAACTCCTAATAGCACAAATCCCACTAGAAGCTGTCATGTTTTACTCTGAGCAAGTGACGAAATCAGAGAGTACAAGGAGAAACCAGACAAGATCAGGAAGCCAGGAACAAGAACACTACGTCCACTAAAATTACACCTTGTTTTGAAGGGAAAAGAAAAATAAAGACCAGGAAAAACATACAGGGATAGCCAAAAAAATAATAATAATAAACTTAGTCAACCTAAGACTATAAATTAGTTAGGTCAAAGAGAGATTTGTCTTCCAGGCACCGAGATAGACACGTGTTAGACATGCCAATGCATGATTTTTCAGTAAAGCACTGACACGATACATTGCCAACAATGTTGATAAAAATAATATATTTTTTCAAATCTTTTAGGTCAATTTTATAATGTAAAGCTAATACTATTTTGAATACTTGGTTTTTACTTTTTGATTGGTTAAAAAGAAGTTACTTTTAAAATAAGAAAGGTTGACTATTTTTGGCTCTGTTGACCGTTCCATTTAATGAAGGTGGACTCGTCTTTCATAATAAAAAAGTAAAAATCATGTAAAAAAAGCATTTTTTTTAATTGGTCTAAAAAGTCTGTCACTAGGCTTTGCTTTTGAGTCCACCGTTTTGAGGAGGGAAGACCCATGCCCAATGAGAAACCATCGCCGTTAGTAGAAGAAAAGTCCCAGAAGGTAGAGATGAAGAAGATGATTATCATTCACGACGCCGACATGTCAGCAATCTTACCACAGCATGTTGGGGACGTGTTGGCAGTAGAAAAACAAAAAAGAAAAGGAGGACATGCCACGTGACGCTTCTGATATGCATCATGTCGATCCCTTTGACACCATCAGACGCAACACGCTGATGCTGGATGTGTATTGCATCTGAGCAAGCTAAAAAAGACAGTCTCTCCGTACTTCCACACACAACTAACAATGCTAATGAGAACTTAACTGAATGTGAAAGTGCCCGAAATAGTCCAATATAAAGTTATTAACAGTATCTGAAAAGTCGAAAGGACTTAATTTTCTGATCTTAATACAACACACCATCCAATTCATGTGCTATCAAAATCAAGTAGAGCGAACAAGTAGATTGAAGCCTCGTGCACTTAAAGGGGAACTGACAAATAGGATCTTCCTAGTTTAGGAGCTAAGTAGATTGATATTTTGTATAGCACTCACTAGTAGGTGTGATGGCCTAAAAACTCTCGATTATGTTTGAGATAGGGCTAGACAAAAGTGTCAAATCGAACCGGATCGGACTCGAACCGAACCGTCTTAAATTAAATACTTGAATGGGTATCAGAATCGAGAACCGACGAGTTCGGTTCGATTCAATTCTCGGTTATAGATCAAGAACCGAACCTCCCTAATTTTTTTTTAATTTTAATATTAAATCAACCAAAATTATTTAATTGTTTTCTAAATAAATTTGTCAATTAATTAATTGAGCCCAAAAATATCATTTTCATGTTTCATTTGCCAACTAATTAATTGAGCCCAAGATATCATTTTCGTGTTTTCAGCCCAAGCCCAACTTTATAATTCAAATTTAAATGAATCAAAATTGAGTTACCTAAATATTTCTCAATTATTCTGCCGTTTCTCAAATAATCGAAGGTGAGAAGTTGCGCTTCTCTTCATATTGCCCTTTTTCCATCCAATTCATTGAATTTCCTCCACTTTGATCAAGGTAAACTTCATTTCATTCCTTTCTAATAATTTCTCACACTTCAATGTATAAACATTATAATTTATATTTTAAATTGGACTACATTATTTTGCAAGTTAATGTAGTGTTGTTGTAAAAGCTAAGATTGAACATGTCATTAGTTGGATTAATACCCATGTTTGGGCTCCATCAAAATTATAATCTATTTTTATCTTTTCTTATTAGCACTTATTCTCCAATAAAATAATATTACGCGTAAACCCAAAACTTCTTTCTTTTTTAACCACACATTCTCCAAAAAAATTGCTATTCCAAAATACATTTTTTCCTATAATCTAATTAAAATGAAGGCCAAACAATAGCAATATAGCGTTGTTTTAAATATTAAAAAATCTAACTATAATACGGAACCGAACACAGATAAGAACAAACTAATGTAGTATTTACATGCACATGCTCAACAAATAACACATCAAAAGGACTAACACAACAAATTGGACTTACAATGATGGATGCATAAACTGAAACCCCAAGGTAGTCACCGTTCTTTCTAAAAACGTGCAGTGTAGAATGATAAACTAGATTCAATATATCAACTACACAAAAAAGGAACTTTGAAGTTAGAAACTAGTGCTAAGATTATTATAACACCCCGAAAAACCCCAAGTCATTAATCTTGAAATCGGGACGTTAGGGTAAGATGTTGAAAGTTAGGAGACCAAATCGATGACTTCTCAAAGTTTAGGGATCATACTGCAAACCAGACTATAGTTGGGGATCCCAGGTGCAATTTTCGAAACTTTTTTTAAGTCCGAGACACACACACACACAAAAATGATCTAATGATCACATATGCTCATTTTATGCTAAGCACCAATGACATGCAATATTAATTCATTGGTGGATAACAAATTTAATTCTAATATTGGGACCCACAAAATCTTTATTCACTAATGAATTAATATGATATCACCGGTGCTTAGCATAAGATGAGCACCGATGCTCATTAGATCATATATATATATATATATATATATATTTCAAATAATATTATATTATTACTTTTCTTGAATAGAGTAAAAATATTAATAAAGACGTGGCTCCTAAAAGCACAATTTAACACTTGCTCATATTCTTGAAGCGTATTTTGTTGTTTTTGAAGAATTCCAAATTTGAAACTTTAATGTTAATAATATTTCAATGATATATAACTTACCCCATAATAGCAAATTTTATAATATCTATTATATTTCATGATTTCAAAAGTTTTCTACATCTGTAAAATCTTTTTAATTTAATGATTTAAATGCTCATAAATAAGCATGGATTTACGTTATATCATTACAACTAAATATTACCTAGTCACTAGAGAAAAAGTAAAACGTTACAAATATCAATTTTTAAAAAATTGTGCTAATGCTTCATGAAGAAGCAGGATTTTCATATATAATATTTTAGAGAAAACCTATGTGTACAGAAAATAGGTTACAGAAGTCCTACAGAAAACAAAAACTTCCAAAAATACCCTTTTATACCTAAATTGCAACTAAAAGTCACTACAAAGATAAAAAAGTTTCAATAAATTTCCTTAATTGAGTTTTGTTCATATATGAGCCACTTCTAATTATAAAAGAAAGTTGCATACACAAGTGCGCATGCACACACCCCCCTACAATCAATCAATTAGTTGTTAAAATTCAACTCTCTGGTACGTGTTTATTACGATCCCCTTCGAATTGCCAAAGTAAATGTGGTCATACGATGTATGTTGAATTGTTTTTTGTACTTTAAAAAACATAATTCGATTTATGAATATGATGTGTCCTACATGCATAAGTTCAAAGTGCCGGAGTTCAGTAGCACTATGCAAGGGTATTATGATCATCTAAGTTCGGTTTCTAATTCTCTCCTCCTTACGAATGTCAAGAATTCCAATTTTTAAATATGAAATATGATTTATTGTAGCTCAATTATTGAGATTTATCTCATTGTTTATAATATTCCCATTTTCAAGTAATTAAGGTTCAACGTATTGAACTTTGGAACTAGCCAGTAGTTGTATCATAAAGAGATTTTCGAAACAATTTGTCGGATTTATTTTTATGTATCGATAATTTTTTAATGTTGGGATAAAGTTATACTTTATGAAAGTTAAGTTTTTATTTCAAGATACGTGATTAACAATTCCAAGGGTAAGTTTTGGGTCGTCATAATTAGGGATGGATTCAGAATAGATTTTTACAGAAGGGAAGACAATTAGACATATACATGTATCATTACTATCATTTCTCCTAAAACCAGAGGCTGTAATACAATACAACCAAATCCACTTGCACAATAAAGGGTCAACATGCTTTCTAAGGCTGGCATATAAAATTAAGTAAAACAGATATACATTGTAGTTAATTTTTTATCATGCATAACCAGGCTTGCATCTGGAAGATATAAAAACAAAAAAGTGCATTATATTTCATACGTACACTAAAAATCCTAATCTTGGACTACTAAGTTTTAACTTTTAAGCAACCATAAGATATAAAGGAGAACTAAAATAGATTACCTCAATGAAACGGTTCCAATGCTGGCAATTCTTCAAATCAAGATCCGCCACATCCTTTGCATATCTGAAAGAAGGAACTATATTAGTACATTCCAATAACATCATAAATTCAACAAAACAAGGCTATAATTTAAAGAGGACAAACCTCAGAGCGGTGCGAATTAAAGAGGAATCATCAGTAGATGGATCCCCACCATCAACAGGGTCCCAAGGACCTCCTATTGCCATCATAGAGTTGTTCTTTTTGAGAACTGCAAATCGAAGCATATTGCAAAAATGTGGTATGCGATCATAGTTTCTCTCAGATGACAGTTCTGCTAGAGCATTTTGACTAAGTCCACTCATTAAAATGATCTGATAACATAAGAAATAGTCAATATATAATCAAATTGGAGAACAATGATGATTAGCAATCCATTGGACATGCTTGAACATTCTTGTGGGAAATAAAAGAGCCAAGTATAGAACCACTTGACAAGGTGCACCAATTTAACATTTGCTCATCTGTTATAGAGGCAAAGTGCATAATTCTTCTGTGTAGGTCAATAATGTTTTACATGGTTCTTGAAAGTTATCATAATGTATACGTCCATGATCAGTTATTACAGTGTTGCTATACATGCAAAAAATTTCACAAAAATAAACAAAATTTGACCTTAGCATTCCAGACAGTAGCAAGTCCTGCTTTTGAAACTTCATTAGCCAACTCTTTAGGTGAATCACCCCGCTCCATCACAGCCTCCTCTTCAACAAAATCATGCTCAAAACTATTTCAGCAGAGACAAAAGTAGCAAATTACTTTTCTCTTCATTTTCAGAGAGTACAATGACGAGCAACAAAGGAGAAGAAAACCATCAGCATTTGACTGAAATTTCAAATGCACCAAAGGGGCTGTCCCACAGTGACAGGAACCACCAAACCTTTGGCACTAAGAAACATTCTCTTCCAACAGAAAAATATAGAAACAGAAACTAAAAAAGATTTTATACTCCTAGCAATGCTGCAGGCTAACATGTAGCTGAAAAATTATCAACTCTAGTAGTAATCACAAAGACGATAGAGGAGAAAATAGTACCTCACAGGAGTATAGAAAGAAAGCCGAAGATTCTCCTTCGGCCAATTCACAACTACCTATAACCAATGAAAGTTAAGTCAAAAGGAAACCCTAATGCATTAAAAAGAGGCTTTTAGATGAAAGGAACCATACCTTTGAGCACTCTGGAGATATAAAGAGCTTGGGATATCGCTTATCCAACGACAAATAATCCCTCTCAGTTTGTACAAAACTGAATGAGCCGACCTGCAAAGTCAATTACGACGCATCAAGAGGACATAACGCTTAACATGGTCAAGAGACTTTCCCCTAGTTTTGTATATAGATTACATTATCTTTTCCATTACATCTCCAAAAGTTGAAAAATTTCAAGATGAACGACTAGTACAAAAAACTTGAGAACTGTCTTCAGCAGCGAAGCAGCAGCAACAAAACAGTGGCAATGAAGGAATCCCAGTTTGAGTTTTGAATAACAAACAAAAGCAAAAAGAGACCGGGAAAAAGTAGCAAAGAAATGAACATCACTGATACGAGACCGGTGGGAGACAAAAGTCCAGACTCCAGAGAATGGCCAGCAATTATGAATCAAGAATATTTGCAGTTAGAGAAGTTAGATATAACAAAAGACCCACAAATTACAGCCAAGCAGATCACAGGTATGAAAGATATGGAAGAAACTTTAGACGGAAAGAGCAAGATGAGAACAAAACTTCAGCCCTGAATTAAGGAAGAACAGCTGAAGAACGATATCAAATGTATAGAAGCAATTGAATGGGAATTCAACAAGAAAGACCTTTTAGGAACGAGTTTGAATTATCATGCAACAGCTACTTGCGCAGTTTTTACCTTGCAGATATACTCTCTCCTCTTTTCTTTAACAGGGGAATGGCGCCTTCAGCATTACAGAACAACAAGTTAGGAAGGCTGCAAGATAGCTAAACATATAGAACCAGAGTAGAACGCAATTTAAACAAGATCCACCTATGTGATACTTCATGACGGGGAGAGTCTCGCCGCACAGATCTGCTCTCTTTTGCAAGTGAGGAACTACGAAGCTCCCGAGAGGTTCTTGGAGGAGTTCGTTCACGCCTCAGTTCGGGTACACGTTTGGGCTCTCGACTTCTCTCCTTCGCCCTTCGCTCCCGCTCCCGCTCCCTTTCGCGTTCTCGCTCTCGTTCTCTTTCTCTATCCCGTTCCCGTTCTCGTTCTCGTTCTCGTTCACGTTCTCTACTTCTATCTCTATCTCTATCTCGTTCTCGAAGTCGTTCCTTCTCCCTTTCTCTAGCCTTTTCTCGCTCACGTATATAATCCCTGTGATGGTCTTTCTCCCTCTCTTCAATCTCCCGAGCATATGCACCCTTGTCATCTTTACGAACATCCATTCTTGGATGACTATCACGTGCCGAAATGCTATTGGGGTAATCCAGATCAAGTGATGTGCCATGAAGGCCCTTCCCTGTTCCATAGTCCCTACCAGGAGGCAAGCTCACTCCATAGCCAGGATTTGAAGAACTTTGAGCATACACAAGATCGTCCACATTTCTCTGTGGGGCTGCTCCTAAAATTGATGGAGCGTGAGGTCCACCATATGATGAACCACTTAGCATTGACAAACTGCGATGTTCCTGGTTAGTTCTCCCAACATAAGAAACAGGATCTTGGGCAGGATGATGAACTGTGCTCCTTGATGCAAGATAATCAGCTTGTCTGCCAGAAATTTGCTACTCAGTGCAGTAGATATGGTACTATATATTCAAACAGCACAGGTACACTGCGTAATTTGTATCATTATAGAGAAAACAACCGTTGAAATTCTTTCCTAATACGTTAATTTATTCACCTTATGTATTAACAAAGGTATTTACCATCGTCTTAGGTTCAAGAAAAATATGTACTATACTGTATCACTACAACTAAAAATACATTACTCAAACTAAATGACATCCACGAGTTAAATAGTATACTTGTAATTTAGCATACCTAGAGTCCCCTTCGAAAGGAGCAGATTGCAGTGAGCGAGCCTTCAGTATTTGATCTTGTCTAAGCAATTCCATGCGATCATATATATCAGCCTGCTGCAGAAGCAAGAATAAGTTCATTAGCCTAAGCACTGATTATTGTACCATTTATTGCTAAATATATTGTTGTGGAATACTAAATAAAATAAAATAAGGTGCAACTCAGACAGGAGGCACCAATTGACAACAGAGACTCCAAAAAAACAAATCACGGTCTGCAACCTGATGTTTATGGCCAAGAGTAACTGAATCAGTATATCGACCAGCAGATTCACTTGGCATATCCCTCCCAATATACGCATTGTGTGGTTCAATATATTGGCGTCTGTCAATTGATGGATAATCAGATATATCGGGATATAATCGATCACTTTTCTGAACATAGCCACGACTTGATGATGAAACATAGTCACCAGATGTGAACTTAGGTGAGTCTGGCATAGATGAGTCATAACCACCCCGGCCTTCCAATGCAGATGGTACAGATCCTTTTGCACCCAATGGGGAAATCTGATAAAAAGAAAAAGAGAAGATGCAACATGTTTAACGGATTAAAAAGCACAGATTACAGATCGAACAACTTAAAGATTATTGATCAAGACAAGACAAGTACATGGCTAAAAGCATGGAGAAAAAGAGAACAAGAAAAATGATGAAGAGTGGTCCCATTATCATTAAATGAGAATATTTAATCATGTAACTGCTTATCCAAGCTAACTATTCAATGAGGAGCAAATCGCAGAAAAAATTCTATACAGAAAAACTTAGAATGGCATCAAAACTGAGGGAAAAATTCCTTTTGAAAGTTTAAACTCGTACAGCATATTACAAGACCTCAATAACAGTTTGTGTACAAAGTGATGTATGAGATGACTTTGTAGCCACAGAGAAAACAGCAATATGATAATATAATACAGATACCTAAAATTGGGAATATTGGGAATATAAGGACCGAAATTCATTTTTAGTAGATTTTGATAGAAGTTGATTAAATGTGTTGATGAAAAGTTGATAAAAGTTGGGGGTCCATGAGTAGACAAGCATTTTAGAACATTATACAGCCCATGTTTGGTGTATTAAACTCAGATTTTTAGTAGATATTGATAAAAGTTGATGAAATGTAAGGTTGAAAAGTTGTGAATCCTATAAGATATGTGATTAAAATCAATTGCTGACTTTGACTTAGGAATTTAATCTAGACCAAACAAGGGCATATTCTCTTTCTTTGATAGTACATACTAGAAGTAACTTAACCAAGCTCAATTACCAACTGATTGACAAAGGTGTCACATTCGTTGGAAATTGAAGCATAAATGTGGAAGGTGAAAAATCCTTGATGCAAATTATTTGTTTTTATGGGAAAAGGACAGTTTATCGGATAAAGAAATGTACAAGAACGGAGGATTGGAAATCCGCATAAAGGATGATAGGAAAATATGGTTATACCATTGAAATGAGAAAAGAATTTAAAGAAAAAAAGTCCTTTTTAAGTGGTGGACAATAATACAACTATGCTTATCTCAACAAATATTCTCTATTCTTCCCCTATTGACCAACCCCACCAAATAGAACTTTCCCATGTTTACTCCTAAACCCCCATAAAGAAAATGGTCGTTACCTTGTAAATCACACGGGGGAATCAATCTCTCCCAAAAAGCACTAGAGAAATAGCACCAAAAAGCAAGTATAATACAAATATATGGACTGTTGGCTTTATATGCCTTCTTACTTGCAACAAATCATTCCATTAATTAAGAGAGATTTGTAGAAGAGCGATGATTTTAGAGGAAACAGTCTTCCCAAGTAGCCTCTAAAGGACAAGGATGATTGACCTACAGCAAGGCATACATTACCTTTTGATCAGTAAGTTTACCTTCTTCTAGCATGAAGTACAAGCACTAAAGCTCAGTATTACAGTTTTTGTATAGTGCACATGCCCAAAGGCCTTATCTCACACAACCATAATAAATAAAAATTTATTTCCCAAAAAGCAACCAGCGCTCCAGAATAGCAACAATACACTCGTGAAGTTATGGATCATTAACGTCATACATCCCATCAACTTAAGAACTTCTAAATTAGCATTACAGATATAAATTTGTTTTCCACATGTCGTCAATTTAAATTAAACTTTATTCATGCACATCAGCCACGTGATTAATTTAATTCCACCCGAACCATGTGCATTTAATATGGCTCTAATAGGTAGGTAGCAACACAGATTATGAAGCAAAAGTGTTAAATTCTATTGTTAAGTGAAGATGAATTACAAAGTGTTGTTGAACTTTCAAGAGGTTCAGCTCTCTCCCCACTATAATTTCCCAATATAGTTGCCTGCCTACACTACTTAATCTCCTCAATCCCCAAAATGCCCCCACTAACTATTAATATGGGATTTTATATCAATGTCCGGCCTTCGAATTCACCTTGTCCTCAAGGTGAAAGTCGGGTACAATTACAAGTTTTGGAATGCCGCATAGCCGGATGATTTCCTTCGCAAGAACCACCTCATCTACAGTCAAAGATGATAATTGATGTTTCAGTCCAAATGAGTGAGCAAACTTAGCAACCACTATCAATATAGAATCCATGAAGATCCCGTGACCAGATGCACCCACTCGCAGATTTTTTGAATTTTACACCCAGTCCAATGGAATATAATTGTTGGTTAAGCTACTGTCAACCGAAATGATTTCATCGTGCTGCTGTGCAATCTGCCTCTTAATGCTCATGGTATTTGGAGCAGTTGACCAAACCACCAAATTAATTGAAAACCAAAATGTGTTCCTTACCAACAGTCTTTTCGCCATCAACTGATTCTTCAACTTTGTCCTCCTCCATTCTATCTAGTCACCAAAACTTGCAACCCCTTATTGCTGCAATGATGCTCTACCTCTAAAACCGGGGCCTTCTCCATTTTTAATTCAATCTCTGAATCAATAAGTTGCTTGTATGGTTGGATTGGAATATTGGGAATATAAGGACCGATGATTATTTAGGGGTTGAAGACAGGTGGGTCGCTGCAATCAAGTTACCAAAAATAAGGCATGTATTGCAACTTCGGCCTAGTTCTCCTTGGGCCTATTTTATTGCTACGTCCTGGTCTTCCACCAGCTGGGCCATGGCCTATTGCTCCTTGAATTTGTTTGACTATATTTTAATTTCTTCCACTTTTTGGGTTATTTCCATTGTGTGGGCTTGAAATTTGATCCAAATCCGATAAAATTAAAAGGAGATAGATTTAAGTTCTCGGTCAGATAACTCGATCAAAGTTCGAATCCGATAATCCGTTAACTAAATAGATCAAATATGGATATAGGTCAATTCAATCCGATAACAATCCGATCCGATTTGTTATAAATAATTGAGTC
>CAIGRF010094288.1:8854-20679 GCA_903798235.1 Fraxinus ornus
CCCCCCCCCCCGCGAAATGGTGGACATGATTTTCAAAAGAATATATTTTTTTGATTGATGTGATGGGGAATATGTGGTTGACAAAGAATGAAAAATTATTGATGTGATGAAAAATATTATTTTATTGAAGAATGTGTGGTTGAAAATGAGTAGAAGAATGAAAATGAAAAAAAAAATGTGGCCCAAACAAGGGCTCAGTAGCTTAAAAATATTGTTTCCTTTATTCAACGCATTTTTTTGTACAATTTCCATCTTTAAGAATATTGTTAGGGTTTTGATATGTCCCCTTCTTGTTTACAAGTTGATTTATTACAAAAGTTAGAATAATTGAGAAAAACACAATTATTGTAATTCTTTCTCCATTATAATTGAATAAAATTTTAAATTTCTTTGCCAAATTAAATTCTTGTCTTTTTTTCATTTTGTTATTGTGATCAATATTTCATATCGTACCATAACCATGTTTCGCCCCCAACATTTGTATTAATTAATTAGGAGATTGAACCGATAAGCAACATATGTTGTTACATTTCCATTCAATAATAATTTATGTACTCATGACTAGCATCTATGTGTTAAAAACGGATTGGTTTCCAAATTTACGTTCTGGAGAAATAAGGTCTGGTAATATAAAAAAATAATTTGAATCATGCTATACAAACGCCTCGATTAACACATTGGATGACCGAACACACACACACCTCGAGGGCCGGACATTATTTTATTCACGCAAAACCCACATGCAATATGAGGGTCAATCACCCGATGTGTCAACCATTTTCGAGTAAAGTGGTCTTACTCAAATAATTTTATATTGGTAAAACTAGATAAGAAATATTGTCAGAATTCTTAGATTTAGCCCCTGTTTGATAGCGGTTGAAATCAGTTTGTTAGTAAATTTTGATAAAAGTTGATAAAATATGTAATTAAAAAATTGTGGATCTCATCAAATATGTGGTTAAAATTAAATTTTTACTTTAACTCGAGATTTTAATTGGTTTTTTATACAAACCAAAGTGGGGCTTATTTTTCAGTGAATTTGAACGGCACCGTCTTTCTCTACCGTCCACATTCGTATTATCTCTCCCTATTCTACTACCAAGGTGACCCCCACCATACCCCCACGTATCTTAACATTATGAGAAGGAAATTCTGCACCAATAATTTTTAAATTGATGCTCGAATTGTAAGTTGATCATCAATCCATTGTTATAGTTTCATAGTCAATTTCTTACGTTCAAAATTGTTTAAAATATTTTCAATCGTGATGTGATAGAGAATTCGATACTTTTTGGTTCTGAATATCTGAAATTGATTGTTTGTTGTTTTAGAGTTCTTGTTTGGACAATTCATACCATCTATACGTAGTGTTTTGATCTAAGATTTCAATTCTTTCGTGTTTTAGCAGTAACATATTGTTTCATGGAGTTAAGGTCCAAGATTTGGAAGAAAAAAGTGTTTACACGACTCTACCACCCAGTCAATTCTGTATTTTTAACTTTAGTCCAGTAGGTTTTGCTTTTCGACTTGGACTAGTACTTAAAATTTTGAAATGAAGCATGTTTCAATGAGGTCAAATGATTGTTAAGAGATAAAATCTCACGTCGAATAGAGACAAAAATATAGATAAACTTAAAAGGATTGTGTTACTCCTCTAAATATGGTTGACTTTTTAAGATGAAATCTCAAGTCTAAACATGATAACAGAGTCCGTCAAACACCACGAGCAATTCGATCAGATTAAAACTCAAAAAATGATCACACGAATTTCAAGATTAATTTGCTCAAACGAGCCAACATCTTGCAGTGGCATGTTAAGGGATAAAATCTCATAGATGTTGCTATATGTATATCAATATTTATGTACAAGTAGCAAAATCTAAATCTCATATCGAATAAAGATAAAATATAGACCAATTTACAAAGGATTTTTTGTTACTTCTTTTAATATATTGATCTTTTAAGATGAAATCACGAGTGTTAACAATGATGAGGACCATTATATTCTCTATCTTCATTCATAAATAAAAGTTGAAAACTAAGTTCCACGTTTAAAAATTAGAAAATAACTTGCCACGCGAACGATTGATGAAAAACCAACTATGCAATTTTTCAATAAAGAATCATTCCTTCCCTTTCTTGATTTTCTTTCCCACCTTTTCCTTCTATAAATCAGCCTCCCAACAACCTCATAAACCTCTTCCTTCTCTTCTCTTTCTCCCCTATAGATTATTGGTTCTCTTCTCTTCTTTCTTCATATTTTGTCTCATGTACTCATTGAAACATTCTGTTTAGGGTTTATGATAAATTCCTCCTCGCACGCAGGACCCATCTTGTTCAAACTTTCTCTGATGTCTTCCTCTATTGGTTCTGCGTAACCTTTTTATGTTAAAAATTTGTACTCTTTAGCATATTAGCACCAGGGTCCTACCATTTTTAGGCTTTCATTCTTCAAAAACTTATTTCTTTTCTTGTACTATCTCGAGCTTAATCATAGTGTGACTTCTTATCTTAACCCCATATCAACCTAATATTTTTTAGAGGGTCGGTATTGTGTGTGCTACACGTGTCAGACCATGCCAACTTGAAAGCCTTTTTGCAGCCACAAAGTGGACATAACTCTCACGTACCAGTATAAATCCGTGTTTTATTTTTGGCTTGTTTTCTGATTTTATTGTTGTTCATAATCTGCGCGGTTTCATGTGAAGTTATAAATGGCTGCTGCTAGAGGAAATATCTCTGGATTTATACAGATACAGAACTCTCATGCTGAAGAAAACTTTCAGGATTTGATGGATCAAAGAAAGAGGATGAGAATGCAATCAAATAAGGAATCAGCAAGGCGATCAAGGATGAAAAAACAGAAGCTTTTGGATGATCTGACGGCCCAAATTGCTCAACTGAGGAACGAAAACAGCCACATCTTAACAAGCTTAAATCTCACCACACAGGATTGTATGAAAATGGAGGCTGAAAATTTAGTCCTTAAAACTCAGTTTATGGAACTTAGCCAAAGACTGCAGTCCCTAAATGAAATCCTTAATTACATCAAATCAAACAACAATCCCATGTTTGAGGATTTCCAGGGGTGTCCCGAGAGTTTAAACTACTTTTGCCAATGGCCTACGATGGCCTCTGCTGATGCGTTTTATTATTGATTATTTTCGTTAAGTAGATAATACAGTACTGGACAAAATTATTTTTAGTGTGCTGTTCGGTACAGCGTAATAAAGGTAATAATATATTTTCATGCGGTTTGTGTGGAGTGTATATTCATAGATGAATTGTACTGTTTAATTCAACCAAGTAGCATATGAAATGATTTGTCGATTGTTCTTTCTAATCTTATTTGTCTACAATATCAAACGTCACAAGTTTAAAAAATGGTTATTAACAGAAAATGTCCCTATGTATCGAGTTTATTGTGCAAAACGTTCAAACGTTGTATTTTTTTTGCATTTTCACCCCTATTTCAACCTTTCATTGCGAAGATCATCATTTTCATCCATTTCCATCCAATTTTTTTCTCAATGAAAAGCTATAAAATGATGAATATATCCTCATATTTAAATAAAATAAAAAGAAAAGAAAAGAAAAATAAAGAACTAATTGCAATCATACCTTCAAATAAAAAAAATTTGCAAACAGGTACTAAATAAATTATTAAAAGATTTATTTTAATTTTTTTAATAATTCATTTGGTACTTGTTTGCATTTAAAATAAATAAATTTGGGAGTATGGTTGCAATTAGTTCTTTATTTTTCCTTTCCTTTCTTTTTGTTTTATTTAAATAAGATAGTATATTTGTCATTTCATAATTTTTTTTATTAAGAAATTGGATGAAGACGATGATTTTTGGAATAAAAAGTTGAAAATATGGGTGAAAATAAAAAAAATACAACGTTGAGACATTTTGCACAATGAACCTATATATAGAGACGTTTTGTGGTAATAATCAGCATTGTTAGTAAAAAAACGTAAAGCGTGAATATCGAACTTCAATCTAGACGAGTTTAGAAGGCTAGGCGCCGTTTCTTAGAACACTGAGTAAGACAAAGGTTTTCGCAATGGTCAAATATAAATTTAAGGAATCGTGCTTGAAGAGGGCTATGTGGTCCAATTTAAGGTGTCCACATGCAGATATAAAAACAAAACAAAAGACTCCTCATTGAAATGACATTAGGATAGTCAAACTAAGAATAATTCAAACAGTAAGCTTTTATGGTAAACTTGATTTTTTTTTCCTATTATATAGAAAAATTTTGTTGGATAAAAAAAAATGCATTATTCTCCTCTTTTAAGAACTTCAATGAGTGACAACCAGTTTCTTTTGTCGAGGCCTACAATTCCATCCAACAGTGAGATAAGTGTGAAAAATATCCTCCACGCGAATCTAGGGTCGTTTGATTGTAAAAGTGAAATTTGAGTGGAAAGAAAATGTTTTACTAGGAATTAAATTGTCTAGAATTTATTTTAAAGGGAATTGTAATTAATTGTATTTGATTGGTATAATTTTCCATCTGAAAAATGTTGAAAGTTTGGTGTCCTTTTGACTTTGTTTTTCATGAAAATTGTCCTTTAAAGTATTAATTTTTTTTCCCATTGGGTCTAATATTTGTTCCAATTGCCAAAAAAAAAAAGATTAAAAAGAAATACCATACTGAATGCAATTCGTTTTGAAGGAACATAGAGACAGTTGAATTAATTATATGTTTCAAGCGGGAAGAAAATTAGTCCTCTTGTGTCCAATAGCACTCTTTATGTTCAAGAATTTAATCCTCATCAATCCTCAAAAAAACATAGACAGACAGATATAGAGATAGATGACCTATCGATACATGATTTTGCAAGCTCAAATCACTCGTACTCTTTCCAGCAAAGCATCATACTCCTCTAAGCTCAAGTTACTTTAAGCCTTTAGCATTTTTCTTGGCCTTTTGCAAAACCTCCTTCAAGACCAAGGAAATTCTGTGTGACATGTGTTGTTCAAGAAACATTTCTCTGACTCTTACAGAACCTTGTTTCCCCATTTTCAGCCTCGTCTCGACATCTGTAATTAGTCGAACGATGTTATGTGCAAGTGGTGTTACGCCCTCTTTCCCAGCTGGATGCAACCACCCGGTGTTCCCATTTACAACAATCTCCGTAGTACCTCCAGCTGCAGTGCCCTGACATATAATGTTGAAGATATAATTTAAATAAATAAGTTTGTGTCTTCTCTAATGACTTAAGCTTTTAGATAAAGTAGTTCACTATAATATTAGAACAGATAGATATCCTGAGTTTCTTGTAACTGTCGATTTTATGAAAAAATTTCATGTCAAGCCTTTGAGGAAAAATAAATATCTACTTCACAGGAGGGGCGTTGAAGGTATAGTTTATATAAATAACTTTGTTGCCTCCATAACAGCTTGTTGCGAATGAATGCAGAATCTCGCTACACTTAACATTGATAACTGGTTCTACTAAAAAAAGAAGTAGAAAAGATTTAATAATGAGCATCTGGTCCAACATGATTAATCTTCAAGGCATATACTTGGTTCCCAAACACATATGAACTTGTCTACAATATGTTCCATACTTCCTTGTTTTCCCTGTTGTATGTTAGTAGCATGGGTTTGGGTCCGTAAAGCATTTTGTAGAATCCCATTCACTAGTTAAGAAATGTCAAGTTTAGAGTAAACCTAAAGTGGGTGAACATGGATTGGAAGTTTTTGATGGATTGCAAATTTCAATTGGTGTTAAAGAAAAAAAGATATCACCAAGTTTGGTTTTCGTACAAAAAATGACCAGATGCATTGGTTCTTTGGTCAACAATAAGCTTATTATGTAAGGGAAAAGTTACATTTATTTTCATTATTCAAGTTTTCGACCTAAAAGTATCTTAGAATTTCTTAGAAAACCATGACAATTTGAGCTTACTTTTCTGACTACCTCATTGCTCAAGAAGCCTCTGGTGAATTCCACCAATAGACTGAGATTTGGAAGTGTGGAACTGAAAGACTTGGAGAAGAAGTGAGAATCACTCATTTTCACTGCTTACCACAAAAAAGCTTATTGTTGCTGATCGGAACTAATAAATGTAATAGGTGATGAGGGCCAAAAGAGAAAAAAAAAAATGTATTGCTACACAGTATTAGACATGACTTGACAATATATTAAACTTCACTTCACTTCACTTCTTTTCTTTCTTAATAGTGTCAAGTTCTTTCTAATCCTCCCTTCCAAACATGCTCTTTGTGATCCAAGCAATTGCATTCAAGCAAATAGCTTAAACCATCACAAAGCCTTTGGACTGCAGAAATTTGATAAACAAGGGAATGCAATGGGGCTTTGTAAAACACACATTTGGCATAGGCAGCGAGCCCCTACTAGTTAGAAAATGATTTTGATTAAAAAACTTAAAATCTCCGATTCAAACTTTATGTGAGTACCGGTCAACTTGCCAAGGAAGATAATTTGTCAAAAGGATTGGTTTATCCTATGATGACACTCCTATTTGTCAGACATGATTATTGGCAAAGAACTTATTGAGCCCGTTTGGTAAAGATTAAAATCGGATTAAAATTGAAAAACTAGCGTTATTGTTGACTTTTATTAGACAAGTGGGACCCAATAACGGCTATATTTTCAATTTTAATCAGTACCAAACGGGCTCTGAATCGGTTGTCACAATATTTTATATCTTCTATATAACCTTGCAATTATGTGAAGATTTAATTGTTTAAGATGAACCACTAGAAAGTCGTTAGATATATCCAAGCTCTTTGAAAGAGCATGGCCTCACATGATAAAGTTAGAAAGAAAACTTAAACATGCTTAGATGTATCTATGAGCAAATGCAATTAACGAATATGCACAAAAAAACAGAAAAATGACAATCCAATTATACGAATTGAATGCTCACCAATACGGGCAGCTGAAAAGCCATAGCTTCAATGGTAATTCTCCCAAAACACTCTCCCCGTGCCTGCATATTGACAGATAAAAATTAAAATTTGCTTTTTCAGTAAGATGAACTAAAGATCAGTCCTAAATATAGATATCATAGGATTTCATTTTATTTTAATGAACGTCCTGAAATAACTAGTGACAATTTGTTTGATTCTGGAACAAACAGGTGTATATGCAAGTTGGCCCAAAGCAAAACTCCAACAATTCTAGTCCTGTCAGATATGCCATGTTGACAATTCATTCTTTTTGTTTCAATTAAATAATTATTCATATGACATTCCAGAAATTCAGAACTTATTTTTATCCCAGGCATAGAAGACTCATTGACCAACAAACTTAATTCAGTGCCTTCCCAGTTCGATCTTAATGATTTTTGATAGATTCACCAAAAGTTTCTTTTATCAGATCGTAGATCCCACATAATATCCATTAATAAAGAAGTGCAAGCAACTTATGTAAATATAAGATTTAAATTAGAACAAAAAATCCATGCAACGTATGCTATCAATACTATGAATTCGCTACCTGAGAATTCTGAACAAGAATATCGATAGAGGCCAGATAAGGAGCGACATTCAGGGTCTTGTTAACAAAGTGAACACAATCCTGAATTTTCTTCTCTGCCACAAAGTTGCGCAGTTCTATTTCAAATTTAGTCTGTGCATTAATGTCACTTCCCACTATAACTGCATGCATAGATGGCACTTGCAGTTTCTTCTCTTGGACAAGTTGCAGACTTTCATAGAAAGACCTAAGAAATAGATCCTGACCTTTCCCACGCGAAACACCTGAAACAATTGAATATGTAGTTTTCAGGAACCATGTAATTTGATGTAATAAAAATAAATTCTACAGAAAATCAATCAACTCATCTAGTACAAGAAACTTGAGGCTAGATGGGTTGCTTGTAAAATTATTTAAGGAAAAAAAATGGATTTCGGGATTGAACATTGAAGGTCATCATAAGGCCAATGGAAACTGGATGAACAGGACAGTTAAGGCAACCTGTTCAATTCTCCTTCTTCTTTCAACACTCTTTTTCTGGCAATCACATAACACTTCATGGAAGAAACATGATACGCATTTTAAGATCCATGATTCAATTGACATCTCCATCAATATCTCCAATCTTCATGAGTACGGGGATGATATCTCTTTGGCATATTTTCCGTATAGATATTTGAATATCCCACTGGATATTCTTTCATATAATGTATTGGAAAATATCTGTAAATTTTTGTGCAATATCTTAGGTATTATTTATATGATATCCGCAATTTCTGGAACATATTATATAATTATCCATATAAATATTTTTTTAAGAACTAAAGAAATATGATACATATTTGAGAGTATACTGATGAACAGTTTAACATAAGCAATTATTTTAAATGTTTTCTTGCTATATGTTTATATTTGGACCAAGTACTGTACAGAGTATCGTAATGAGCTTTACCCATGCATGAGATCCAATCATGTAGGCTATCGTGCAAGAAATATGAGAGTACAATTTCACGGTCAATTTACTTTCACATAGGTCTAAAATAAATTCATATCATCAAGACATGATCTTTACTAGCAGTTTCATGTCTTCTTGAAACTCATAGAATTATAATAAAAATCATAATTATTCGCCTTTTTTCTTTTTAGCATGCAAGTGAAGGATTTGTGCATTTAATTTTTTGCAATTAATATATTATGAAATTAAATAACAGATGCGCACTTGTTGAGTTCTATTTTTTGCATAATCAGTAATCATATAACTCTCTCTCTCTCTCTCTCTCTCTCTCTCTATATATATATATATATATATATATATATATAGGCANATATATATATATATATATATATATAAAGGCACAAAATATAGGGTATCAGTTGCTGAATAAACTATCTAGCATGGATTATTATTCATCACAAGAAAGGCTTACTATTGATAATGGCAAAGAGAAGATCTTCTTTCCGCACTCCAAGTGATTCCCTAATATGTTCTCTGAGAACCCTTCTTGCTACACTGTCTTCAGCTACTTCCATCAAGTCTTTGCTGTTTCCAAGGTGCACAACATAGGTCTCAGGCATTTTAATCCTGCATCACAAAAAATTAAAGAAACATAGTCCATATAGGTCCTCATTGTAAACTAGTAGCAGACACTGCAAGTGTAAGTTAATTAAAAATATTTTAATGGTCATGATGACAGAGAGAGAGAGAGAGAGGGCCAAAGACCAACTCCATTGCACTCTTATTAACTCATCCAGTAAACCAGATTACCATGTTAAATCTAAAACCATTATCTTTCTACATTCTACTTTTGAGAATAAATTCAAGATGACAAACATATCATCATTTGAATTTTTATCTGATATAGAAGGAAGAAGTCACAGCAACTCTTTTTCAGTAACTGAGTGATCTATACTGAATCGCAATAGATGCTAGATCAGGAAGTAATGTTAAAAATTTTATGAGGAAGACCAGTTGGTAAGTCTTATCAGGGGAAGACTAACCAACAAGCTCATCTTACTGCATACTATGGAATACCCACAGAAGCTTAGATAAAATTTCTAAATAAAGGCTTAACATTATGAATGCCTAAAGAACAGAAATTGGCAGGAATACAAATGAATATTACAACATACAAGAAGAGTAATCCTTCCACTAGATGCTGCATTGCCAACTGCATTTCATTAACTTGAAGATAGCAACTCATATGAAAAGTCAAATATAGTAGGAAAAAAATGAAAAGGGATCAGGTCATATCTATGTAATAATCTTATCCATGAGAAAACCTAAAGGCAACGCTGTTAACATTGATGAACAAAATTATACTCTCTACATAAATAAAGAATGTTAAAGGATGAAAACATAGAACTCCACACTATATAGTAGATTTTGAGGCAACAGCATACCCTAGACGCTCACTAGTCCGGTTCTTCCAGTATTCTGCAGTTATGTGGGAATCAATCATGGCACCTGCAACAAAAGGGAGGTGCTTAACATACTCCAGTTTAAAGTAATGCCCTCGCATTTCATGAATCCACCACAACACCTTTGGTAGTACATGAGGCAAACTTTCCTTTAGGACAGCATCCAACCACTTCCCAGCAACTGCAGTGTTTAAAATGACTAGGTCGGCTTTAAGTGTGATATCAACAGCTTCCTGACCCTTTGCCGTGAAAAGCTGAATGCATAGAAAGAAACCACAATACAACATCTTACCATAATAGCAAACATTGTCCAAATTGAAAGAATCTTTCATGTTTCTTGAATAAACAAGATCATTGTTTTAAGATATGGACCTTATAGTACCTGTACTCCTCTGTCCTTCATCTTCTGTTCCAAACTGTAAACCACTTCATCTGGTTCATTAGATTTCTGATTGGTAATCCAAACAACTTCTGTGCCAACACCTCTTAGGAGAAAAGCAAGCTCCATTAACAACAATGGTCCACCTGCAAAAAAAATATTCTTTGTGAATGCTTTCATGCTAAAATAAATAGAACTGATATCTAATTAGTTTAACCCAGATAAATTTGGAGAAAAAAGTCCAAAAATTACTGATACAATTAAAATAAGTTACATTAAAGACCTTTCATGGTCACGCCGACAGGGGGAAAATATTCCAATTCATTTCAAACACAGAATAACAGTATAACACTATCTTCAGATGAAACCATAATGAAGCTTTATATCAATAATGACTCAGTTGACAGAATTCAAAACTGACAATCCATTACACACTATGGGCACCATTGCAACAATTTAATCACTTTCAGGTTTGTGATAGAAAATAAATCCAAACTTAAATTCTTCATAATCCAAGAAAAAAATTATTCAGAGAGAATAAATCCAAGCTTAAATTTTTCAAAATCCAAGAAAAAAAATTACTAATAACAAACCTTTTGATAATAAAAACTGTCTACAGATTATATGTAATAGAGTAACATCAACTAAAAGCACTATTCTCCATCATACTTCCAAATAATTAATAACTAGAAAATTAAGTCATACCGGAGAGAGAAAGCTCGTGTGAAACCAAAAGTACAAGCTTTGATTTCATGAAAGTGAGTGGATTTTCAGTTTCTGCAATTTTCGAGTGGAATTGATTGGTATCGTCTAGGAAACGTTGGGAATTGCAGGATCCATCGAACGAAGCTCTAATGAAGAAAGCAATTGCAGTGGAGAGTGTGATGCATAGAAGAATTATTAATGGCCATTTATTGCGAACTGAAATCAACCCCGTCGAGTGCTTCGCCATTGTTACACGTAAAGCTGTAGCATAACTTCCCATGAAATTTTGGAATTATTTGTCGATTCGAGTCCTCGAGTAAAGTTATGGTAAATATCAATGTAGCCCCCAAGATTTCATAATTCTAGCACTTAAAACCCTTTCAAGTATAGAGTATTTAATTCTCTATAATCACGCCCTTGTTTGTGTTGGAATAATTTTTACGCTGTGAATAAAATTTCCAGAATATGACTTGCAATTGTAAAATAGTAAGGACGAAATGCATAAACAGTAACCAAAAAAAAAAAAAAATTCATAAACAGCAAGAACGGAATACATAAACAATTTCAGAATTCGGAATAAGGATGATCGAGGCGAGAACTAGGCTCTCTGTCTTTAAGACTTTTTATCCTGTCACACTGTGCTTACGGTATGTGGTAAAGCGTCTCCCAAAATACAACGATCACACTTGCAGAAGCAGCACTTCGACTGCAAGACAACGAACCCAGAATCGGAAGTACTCTCTGTAGACTAATGCAGAAAGAAAAAAGGAGTATGTATACAGAATGAATTCGTGATCTTTTCTGTGTTAGAAATGAAAGCCCGATGACCATTTACATAGAGGAGAGAGTGGACGGTTGAGCAGT